>CAUYON010173422.1:0-13090 GCA_963573935.1 Arctocebus calabarensis | reverse complement strand
ATATAGTGATCAAGAAAATGCCATGAAGGCTATCTGTAACAGTACGATCAAAATATTTCTGATTGTATATGAAGCACATTGTGCCCTATGATTGCACCAATGTACACAATTATGATTCAATAAAATTATTAAAAAAAAAATAGCCGGGCGTTGTGGCGGGTGCCTATAGTCCCAGCTACTTGGGAGGCTGACACAAGAGAATCGCCTAAGCCCAGGAGTTGGAGGTTGCTGTGAGCTGTGACTCCATAGCACTCTTCTGAGGGTGATAAAGTGAGACTCCGTCTCTACAAGAAAAAAGAACCTGTGCCTTTGAGTTTATTGTGGAATCATAAGCTCTCTTTCTGGTTTACAGGCACTTTCCTGGTCTCATACAACAAATTATTACCCCCTACGCACATTCTCTTTTTGTGATTTGTCTAGTACCTGAGCCCCATGACTTACAACTTCTATTTAAACGGACTCACTTTTTAAACTTAAGCTTCAATAATACCCATGAAATCACAGATAGGATGTATAATTTATATTTTTCTTAATACATGTTAAAATACGTGGCCATTAGAATAAAACTTTGTCCCTGTGTGCCACTTGGGTGCTGGAGGAACAAGAGGAGAGGAGAATCTATTTAGGAAGCGTTAATGACACTGCTATGGGGTCAGGTTTGAGTCCCTGGGAGCCCTTTGGGAGAGGCAGAGAGCATGCTTCCTTGTTGGAAGGCTCCCCCTGTGGCTGTGGACACTAACCCCTTCCTCTGCAGTCCTACTGTGGTGGGCGGAGCTGGATCCCACAATCTGAGCAAGCCTCAAAGAGAGAGGCAGACATTCACAGTGAGGAACCACCAACACAGACAGGTGAATCATGTAACCCCCTGCATCCCCCACAGCTACGTCACACACCTTGCATCCCACCATTAGGACAGGTACCGCACTTCGGGAAATCCCGTCCAAATGACCTGAAACCAATGTTACTTGCATAGTGGCGTGGGCATCTAGCTACATATCATATTATAATTTTTTTTTTTTTTGAGACAGAGTCTCAAGCTGTCACCCTGGATAGAGTGCCATGGCATCACAGCTCACAGCAACCTCCAATTTCTGGGCTCAAGCAAGTCTCCTGCCTCCACCTCCCAAGCAGCTGGGACTACAGGCGCCCGCCACAACACCCGCCATTTTTTTTGGTTGCAGCCATCATTGTTGTTTGGCGGGCCCAGGCTGGATTCGAACCCGCCAGCTCGGGTGTATGTGGCTGGCACCTTAGCCCACTGAGCCACAGGCGCCAAGCCCATATTATAATTTTTTAAAGGTCAGAAAAAGTCCCCTCCACAAACAGATCTCCTTTGGAATGCCCTCTCCACCCCTTCCCTTCTTTTTTTTGACTTCTTATTCTGCCTTTATTAATTTGAAATATACAATTTTGTATTTTGTCAGGATAATGGAAAAACTCAAATGACAAATTAAACTCTAACGAAATTTTGGGGACAGGTGTCCTAACTACATTACTTTTTTTGTTGTTATTTAAGTTATCAAGGCAACTGTACTCTAAGGACAAAGCAACCTCAGTTTTAGTTCATAGTTCCTTCTAAAGAGAAAGTCCAGCATCCTTACTCCGGTCTGCAAGCTCCTGAAAGGTCTGACGGGAGCAGATCACTCTTCCTCCAACACCCAGGGTAAAGGCCAAACTGCAGTAATGTAGAAATTGAAAACTAGTGCGGCTCGAATGAGATCACAGTGGAATATTCTCGCACGGAACCGGGTAGAAGTATGCAGGTGTTCAGTGGTCCAGGCTTTCTGGGGAACTTGATCCATGAGGCGATCTCGTGACCAAGTCTTTATTTCTTTTTTTGATTTAAAATTTTTAAACGTATTAAAAATTTTTTTAATTAAATCATAGCTATGTACATTAGTGCAATCATGGGCCTTCCCTTCTTCTTGAGGTAAGGTACTAAAGTCTTTTTTGCTGCAAACATTTTCTGGGAAGAATAAAATGTTGTCATTAGCACCCAATAATTTAGATGTCATTAGCTTCACAGATGTGATAAAGCTGTAAGGCTCTAGCTAATATTTGTAATCGTTTATATCACACTTGTCGCACCCCTGAGAGTGTGATTCTCCCAGAGCAGGAGCTGAGCCTGTTCTGTTCACTGTCTCATTCCCAGGGCTTAGCTTTGTGCCTGGTGCAGAGCAGAGCTTGGTAAATAATAGAGAGAAGATAGGTAAATAAATAGAGAGAATGAGACAGAGCAGGTTCTGGTGGAAGAAGAGAGAAACAAAAGCTTATCCTTCTCCCAAAGTAGAGTGGGTTATAGGGAAAGGTAAATTGGTTGGGGAGTAAGCAAAGAACTTGGTAGAAAGAGGAGTTGAGTGCTACGAAAGTCTCTAAAAGAAAATCTGCTTAATTCAATTCAAACCCTAAAAAATCATTTGGAAAATAAAATTTTATATTCTAATCAGTCTACTGTCATGGCACAGAGAACTTCCATTATGAGAAAGGGCTGTTGGCACAATTCAATGACGTTACTTTCATTAAACATCACAATCTTGATTCAGGCTGTACATCTTTGTGAACTCTGGAAAATTTTTAGATAACTAAAAAAATGTCAGTGGTGCTCGTGGCTTGGTGGGTAGGGTGCTGGCCACATACACTGAGGCTGGCGGGATCAAGCCCAGTCCAGGCCAGCTGAAACAACAATGACAACTGCATCATAAAAAAATAGCCGGGCATTGTGGCAGGCGCCTGTAGTCCCAGCTACTTGGGAGGCTAAGCCGGAGAATTCCTTAAGCCTAAGAGTTTGAGGTTGCTGTGAGCTGTGACGCCACAGCTCGCTACCAAGGGCAACAGCTTGAGATTCTGTCTCAAAAAAAACAAATGTGATAACTTACCTTCCTCTCCTGCCAATATGTGCGTAAGTTGAGTACTAAGAGCAAATCCCAGTGTGGAGGAGGTGGTGGAAGAGCGCTCAGGTCAGGCCTAAGATGCCTGGAGCTACCTGGTCCTCTGTTCATAAGGACACACAGCTTAAAGGAAGAGGGACCAGTGCTGATTCACACAGCCAGTTACCACAAGGACTTGCACTAACCCCCCAGGCCAAAGCTCTCACTCCTCCCTGCCTCCTGTTATTCTGGCCACAGGGCCAGGACGTGTTGCTGTTACTCTAAGGGACTGCCTGGCTCCTATCCCGGAGCGCACACTGCCATATGGGACCAGGTGTCAGGATCAGCCTCCTGGGGCCAAGCAGATCCCAGGGCCAGCTGGCAGGCTTTCCACCCCTCATCAAGGCCCCATTTCCATCTATTCTGCCACTCACAGAAGCTCTAGGGACAGCGATGTTGGGGAGGATAAGAACACACACACTCGCTGAATGAGTCACTTCGGAGACACTGCGATGTTATCATTACCTAGGCTGGAGTGGCACACCAAGGAATTCTGCCAGGAGTTTCACATATCTGGGTTGGTGACAGACTGCACGTGCTCATACACATTCACAGTGAGAACCTAATGGGCCACCTCTTCAGTGGTGCCAGCCAGCCGGACATGCTAGCAGGGTGAGCATTCTGTGGCCCTGCCAAAGAGGGCTATTCCTGGAGATGAAAAAGTCACTCGGTCCAATCTGGTGCCTCTGATTTAAGGCTTTGCTGAGGCAGCAGCAGCTGCACATCTGAGAATTGTAGCAAAACTTGTAGCAAAATTCTTCAGTAAAATTTGTATAGAAACATAGCATGCCAAAAAGTATACAAATTATAAGTGAATCATGTAACTGGCCTGCAGAGTAAGTAACAAAACATGACCAACACCCTAGGATAACCACTATTCTGACTTCCAGCACAATTTACAAGTTTTGCCTGCTTTTGAAAGTTACATCAATGGAATCACACACTGTCATTTATCTACAACATTTAAGATACACAGATGGTTAAGAAGAAATTGCATGTCTTAAAAAAAAAAAAAGAAGAAGAAATTGCGTGTCAAATTCCTTGTCAAGTTTAAAGAGCAGAAATTACATTCTTGTGCCACATAATTATCTATCAGTCAGTGCCAGATGTGTATGTGGCAGTGGCCCCATAAGATTATAAGGGAGCTAAAACATTCCTATCGCCTGGTGCTGCTGTCACCGTCATAACAACATAGAACGCCACATGACTCCCCTGCCCCATTGTGCTGCTATTTCTCTGACAGCTGTATCAAAATATAGTACCTACAATTATATACAGTATATAATATTTGACAAGCAATAACTGTTACTGGTTTAGGTATTTACCAAGTTTTTAACTTATTTTAGAGTATATTTCTTCTACATATTATTGACAAAAAATACCAAAAAAACATTGTTAACTATAATACAGAGGTGTCCCAGAAGAAGGCATTGCTGTCACAGGAGATGACGGCTCCATGCATGTCATTGCCCCTGAAGACCTTACGGTGGGACAAGATGTGCTGATAGAAAACAGTGATATTGACGACCTGACTCTGCGTAGCTCTAAAGCGTGTGTGTTTGTCTTAGTTTCCAATAAAAAGGCTTCATAGCTGGGCTTTGTGGCAGTGGCCTGTAGTCCCAGGTACTCAGGAGGCAAGAGAATCACTTGAGCCCAAGAATTTGAGGTTGCTATGAGCTATGATGCCACAACACTCTTCCAAGGCCAAAAAGTGAGACTCTGTCTCAAAACAAACAAACAATAAAAAGGCTTCAAACGTTAAATAGGAAAAAAGTCTATTGGATAAAAATATCAAGAAAGAAAATGTTTTTGTGGCTCGGCGCCTGTGGCTCAAATGGCTAAGGCGCCAGCCACGTACACCTGAGCTGGCGGGTTCGAATCCAGCCCGGGCCCGCCAAACAACAATGATGGCTGCAACCAAAAAATGGCCGGGTGTTGTGATAAGTGCCCATAGTCCCAGCTACTTGGGAGGCAGAGGCAAGAGACTTGATTGAACCCAGGAATTGGAGGTTGCTGTGAGCTGTGATGCCACAGCACTCTATCCAGGGTGACAGCTTGAGGCTCTGTCTCAAAAAAAAAAAAGCTCCAAGAAAATGTTTTTGTATAGGTGTATAATGTGTTTCTGTTTTAAGCTAAGTGTTATAATGGAGTCAAAAATTAAAAATTTTGTTGAGTAAAAAAGTGACAGTAAGTGAAAGCTAATTAATTATCAAAGAAAAAACCTTTTTTATATAGATTGAGTGTAGCCTAAGTGTAGAGTGTCTACAAAGTGTGGCCTTCACAGTCACTTACCACTCTCTCCCTGACTCACCCAGGGCAACTTCCAGTCCTGCAAGCTCCACTTATGGGCCCTATACAGATATGACATTTATTATCTTTTATATTGTATTTTTACTGTACCTTTTCTATGTTTAGATACACAAAAACTTATCATTATGTTATAATTGTAATATTCAGTGCAGAAACATTCTGTACAGTTTGGTAGCCTTGGTGTGTAGTAGGGTACACCATCTAGGCATGTACACCCTGTGGCATTTACACAATAAAAATCACCTCATGACACATTTCTCAGAACACATCCCTGTCATTAAGGAATATAGGATTGCATATATACACACATATGCATTTTTGTATATAGGAATAAATATAGGCTATACCATACACCCTAAACATGTAGCAGGCTACATCATCTAAATTTGTGTACATACAACTATGAAGTTCAAGCAACAAAGAAATGGCCTTCTAACCCATCTCTCAGAATGTCATATCCCTGTCCTGAAGCAAATCATGACTATACTTAACAAGAGGGTTCATTCTGGGCCAGGCTAGGAGAGCTGTTAGGTTCAGACCTCACTCTCGAGAAGGGCCTCATATTTAGATCTCTGACATCATTCCCAAATGATGTTGATGTGCATTTAGAGATGGATACATTTACAGGACCAGAAAATTAGGCCCATCATACAATTTTAAAGTCATGTTCCATTTCTGAAGTACATCACCTATCATGAGTTAATATTGTAAAGAAATCTTATTGTCTCGTGAATTCAAAATTGTATTTACCTTAAATTTTTGTGTTAAAAGTACTAAATAATTAAATGCAAACAATATATATTATATATTTGGTTAATTTGCTAACCCTGCATCAGCTTTGTTCATCTTTATTGTACTAAAGTCTCAAAAGTGGCCCAGTCCTCACTTGATTTCTAAAAAGGGCCCAGCTAGTGTCAGTGCTGGAGGTGCTGCTGCTGGCCCCAGGGAAGGTGTGTGCTGCCCACAGAGTCCCTGAAAACCAGCAGAATGAGGAGGAGGATGGGAGGCAGTGATCAGTCCTCTTCCTGACAATTTCTTGCCAGTGAGAAGTCACTCTCAGTCTTTCATTCTCATGGCTATCACAAAAATAAGTTTCTATGGTACTTAGGAAGATACTTACACCTCACTTTCAATTCCTTGGGTCACCTTATCTTCATATTTGCCAAATTCCCTTTATGCCTTCAGTTTTTGCCCGTGTTTCCTTGATGTCAAGATATTCAGCCTATTGTTACATACACTTTCCTTCTGAAGGAAGGAAACAACAAGCTCTGGGATGGTACATCTCCATATGATGTCCTTAGATCACCTGGATGAAAGGGACCTAGGACGCTTGTTCCATAGGCACCCTCCTGACCCTACCCAGCCCTCCTGAAGCAGACTCTGTAGAGATGGGGCTGGGGATTATAGGTCTTAGGTTCAAGAGTAGCAGCTGCTGCATCACCATATGTTCCTCCTTTTAAGGAACTGCCTATAATCTGCATTGCTAAAAAAAAAAAAAAAAAAAATTAATTACCATATTTGAGTAGCCTGCCACCCCAGTCTACATGCAGATCCACTGTCCATGGAAAGACCCACATTGGAGTTGATGATGCTCAGAAAAGCAATTAATCATGAAGGTTAAAGGCTTGATCTCTAGTTCAAGATCCAGCTCAGACATTTCCTGGAAACAAGTCCTTAAAACTCAATTGCTCTAAGTTTGCTTCCTCCAAACCTCAGGCTGACATTTGATCCCCAATATTTGGGTCATGGGGGGGGATATCCATCATGAATAGGGGTAAATGAGTTCTCACTCTGTTAGTTCCCACAAACTTGTTTGTTAAAGAGCCTGGCACCGCCCCCTACCTATTTTCTATCTGGCCCTGTGATCTCTACATGCATTGACCACCCTTCAACTTTCCCCAGGAGTGGAAGCAGCCTGAGGCCCTCGCCAAATGCAGATGCCCAATCTTGAACTTTCTAGCCATCAGAATCAGGAGTCAAATCTTTTTTCTTTATAAGTTACTCAGCCTTAGATATCCTTTACAGCAACACAAAACAAGGGGACTAAACAACGGACTAAAACAAGTACCGAACTCGTAGAGTCTTTGTGAGGGCCTTGTCAAGCTGTTTCCTGGGCACAGGTCTTACACATACATTGTTAAACCGAACCTTATGAAGGTCATATTTTTGATGCTATTGTAAGTGTCACTTTTATTCAGTTTCTGATTATTCATTGCTAATAAAGAGCTACAATTGATTTTTATAAACTGATCTTATATCCTGTAATCTTGCTAAACTCATATATTAAGTTTTAATTGTTCTTTTGAAGATTAGGATTTTTTTCATATTGATCATCTGTGAATAAAAAGAGTTTTACTTCTTCCTTTTCAATATACATATATGCCTTTTATATCTTTTTCTTGACTTGTTGCACTGGCCAGAACCTCCAGTATCATGTCAAATAGGTATGATGACTACTGACCTCCTTGCCCTATTCCCGTTCTTAGGGGGAAAGCATTCAGTAAACACTCAGTCCTTCATCATTAAGTATGATGTTTCTGTATATGCATATTCTCAGGGTGAGAAAACTCCTTTATTTTTATGTTTTTGGAGATATTTAAAATGTAATTTAAAACATTCTGTACCAGTTCAATGTGTTAATTTTAAAATGTAAAATTTTATCAGCCATTAAGGCATTTGCAAAAACCACATATCCTACTTCAGCTTTACTGTACAATATCTATACAAAAATATTAATTTTTAAATTAGAAAACATAAAAGTGCTTTCAAGATAGAAGAGACAATCTGATTTTGAAGACAAAATTCTTTTTTTTGAGACAGAATTTCATCATGTTGTCCTCAGTAGAGTGCCATGGCATTGCAGCTCACAGCAACCTCAAACTCTTGGGTTTAAGCGATTCTCTTGCCTCAGTCTCCTAAGTAGCTGGGACTACAGGCACCCACCACAATGCCTGGCTATTTTTGGTTGTAGTTGTCATTATTGTTTAGCAGGCCTGGGCTGGCTTCAAACCCACCAACCCCGGTGTATGTGGCCAGTGCCCTAACCACTGAGCTATGGGTGCTGAGCCCTAAAGACAATATTCTATAAAAATGTCTAATCAGGAAGTAACAAACTCACAGGATACCAAACTGGACATATGCTTTGGCAGATAAGGGACAAGGTACTGTTTAAAAACAGCCCAAGAGAGCAGCACCTGTGCTCAGTGGGTAGGGTGCCGGCCCGATATACCAAAGGTGGCGGGTTCAAACCCAGCCCCGGCCAAACTGCAACAACAACAAAAAATAGCTGGGCATTGTGGTGGGTGCCTGTAGTCCCAGCTACTCAAGAGGCTGAGGCAAGAGAATCGCCTAAGCCCAGGAGTTGGAGGTTGCTGTGAGCTGTGTGACTCCACGGCACTCTATCGAGGGTGATAAAGTGAGACTGTCTCTACAAAAAAAAAAACAAAAAACCAGTCCAAGATACTTAATCCAAACTGTATCGTTCTTCTTTAGAAATACAGACACTTTTTCTCTCTTTTATTCTTTTTTCTTTTCTCTCTCTCTTTTTTTTTTTTGAGACAGAGTCACACTATGTTTCCCTCAGAAGAGCGCCCTGGCATCACAGCTCACAGCAACCTCAAACTCCTGGGCTTAAGTGATTCTCTTTCCTCCACCTCCCGAGTAGCTGGGACTACAGGTGCCCATCACAATGCCCGGCTATTTTTTTGTTGCAGTTGTCATTGTTGTTTAGCTGGCCCAGGCCAGGTTCAAACCCTCCAGCCTGGGTGTATGGGGCTGGCGCCCTACTCACTGACCTATGGGCTCTGCCCCTCTTTTATTCTTAGTATCTTGAGAGTTCTTTTTATGACTAGGTGTTGAATTTTGTCAAATTCTCTTCCTGAATCAATTGTGATATAATACAATCAAGTATAATGTATTGTTTCATTTATAAAAGTTAAAGCAACCTCGTATTCCTGGGATAAATCCACTTCACCTTGAGGCATTATCCTTTTTATGTATTGCTGGAATAGCCTTGCCAATATTTTTAAGATTTTTGCATGTATGTTTATGCAGGAGAAAATGTGTTTTTCTTTTCCAACGTTTTGTAACTGGTTTAGCCCTAAGTTATTACAGGAAAGGGAGAAAATTGCCCAAGATGCATATTACATTTCCTAGATGGGGCTAGGCCTCTGTCAATATCATCACTTAATGACAATTAGAAAGGCACAGGATCTTACTTATGAATGTTTTATTCATCAAAATAGTACAATAAATAGATGTTTACTTGGTAACTTTGCCAACACGTAGTCTTTACTTATAAATGCATACATTTTCTCTATTTCATTTCTAAAGGCTAAATGCTAATATATGTCATGTTTTTGTATTTTTAGTATTTATAATTTTGAATATTTATATTTTTGTCCTCTACTGTAATGTTAAATACTCTAGTGAAAATATAAATAACTAATGTTTATGTTTTGTTTTGTTTTGAGAGCAAGTATGTTTGAGATCAAGCTGTCACCCTGGGTAGAGTGCCCTGGCATCATATCTCACAGCAACCTCCAACTGGGACTCAAGTGATTCTCTTGCCTCAGTTTTTCTATTTTTCTTTCTTTCTTTTTTTTTTTCAGTAGAGACGGGGCCTTGCTTTTGCTCAGGCTGGTCTCGAACTTGTGAGCTCAAGCAATCCACCTGCCTCAGTCTTCCAGAGTGCTAGGATTACAGGTGTGAGCCACTGCACTTGACCTAATGTTTATGTTTAAAACTTATATAATAACTTAGTACATGTATAACAACACTGTGCAGCTTAGAAAGCAGCTTTGCGTGCATTATCTTATTTGACTCGTAATAATGATGTGTTCAGCATTATCCCATTTTGCAGGTGAAAAACTAAGGCTCAGAGATTTCAGACCCTTCTTATGGTCACTTAGCTAGGAAGAATCAAAGTGTTTAGAAAGAGAAAATAATTTTTATATACATAGACAGAAACAATTAATTAACAAATTCATAAATATTTTGTATTTTAATTCCAAAGCCTAAACACTGGTTTAAGTCACATTTTTATGGCTTGAAAACAAATGTTTCATATTTTGAAAAATAAATATTTATTGTGCTTTGCTTCTTGCAATAAGATGGTGATATATGCAAATATGCTTAAGGAAATACACATACAATAGTTTTACTGGCAGCCATTAATTGTTCTAATAAAGGCAGAAGAAATTGGTTTAAACAAATGACAGGAGAGTCGGCAGGTCTTGAATAATTGTGAGTATTGCAATTATTCTTCTTCAATATATTCACTAACCCTAATTTTGTCTTTAGGGCAGATCTCCAAATAAATTGTTCTTTCAGGCTCAGTGCCTGTAGCTCAAGTGGCTAGAGCGCTAGCCACATACACGGGAGCTGGTGGATTCAAATCCAGCCCTGCCCGCCAAACAACAATGATAACTTTAACCAAAAAATAGCCAGGTGTTATGGCGAGTGCCCTTAGTCTCAGCTACCTGGGAGGCTGAGGCGAGAGAATAGCTAAAGCCCAAGAGTTTGAGGTTGCTGTGAGCTGTGACGCCACAGCACCCTACCCAGGGCAACAGCTTGAGACTCTGTCTCAAAAAAAAAAAAAGAGAAAGAGAGAGAGAGGAAAGAAAGGAAGGGAAGGGAAGGGAAGAGAGGAAAGGGAAAAAGAAAAAGGCTCAGAGCCTTTTCCTCAAGCAGTTAAGGCACCAGCCACATACACCAGAGCTGGCAGGTTTGAATCCAGTCCAGGCCTGCCTAACAAGAATGACAACTATAACAAAAAATAGCCAGGCATTGTGGCAGGCACCTATAGCCCCAGGTACTTGGGAAGCCGAGGCAAGAGAATTGCTTAAGCCCAGGAGTTGGAGGTTGCTGTGAGCTGTGATGCCACAACACTCTACCCAGGGCAATAGCTTGAGGCTCTGTCTCAGAAAAAAAAATAAATAAATAAACTGCTCTTTCTAGTTTTAAATTACGTGCTCCTGATTCTCTCAGCCACTTGACCTCCAGATTAAACAGCTGCCTCCTCTTTCTTTAGACTCTTTTTGGAAACTGCACTCAGACAGCGACAGAGTAGTCCCCCTAATACATCTAGAGATAAACTACAGGCTGCCAGAGCCCCTGAGTGGGCTCATCATCCCCAGACCCACCCTGAAATCTCAAGGGCCAGTAGCTTTCAAGTTTGAGTGTGCATCAGTCACCTGAAGACCTGTCATAAAGTGGTTTGCTGGGCCCCAGCCCCAGTGTTTCAGATTTGGGAGGTCTGAGGCGGGGCCCAAGAGCTGCATTTCATATAAACATTCACCCTTTAAGAACTTCTCAATTAGATCAATTGACCTTTGATTTCCCAGCTTCCTTATTTTTCCTCAGAAGAACAGAAAAAAATGAAGAGTTTTTAAGGAAGATGTTAGATTAGAAACTAGTCCTAGAAAAGCTTGGTTCTTTTCTCCGGAGATGAAACAGCTGACTGACTTCAAGTTTACCGCAGAACCTGGCCACTTGAATTTTATCTCTTATATTCGAATATTGTTAATGTGTGGCTTGGCGCCTGTAGCACAGTAGTTACAACCCTGGCCACATACACCAAGGCTGGCCCAGGCCGGCTGGACAACAATGATAACTGCAATGAAGAAATGGCTGGGCATTGTGGCAGGCACCTGTACTCCCAGCTACTTGGGAGGTTGAGGCAAGAGAATTGCTTAAGCCCCAAGAGTTTAAGGTTGCTGTGAGCTGTGACACCACAGCACTCTACTGAGGGCAACGTAGTGAGACTCTGTCTCAAAAAAAAAAAAAAAAACGCAAATATTTTTAATGTGAAAGCTCATTTGAATAGACCATTTTAGGAATATCTTTTTTTTTTTTTTTTTGCAGTTTTTGGCTGGGGCTGGGTTTGAACCCATCACCTCTGGCATATAGGGCCAGCACCCTACTCCTTTGAGCACAGGCACTGCCCTGGAATATATATATATATATATATATATATATATTTTTTTTTTTTTTTTTTTAGTTTGCCAGCTAAATACACACACATCACACATGCGGTAGTTGTCTCTTAGAAGTAGAATTGTGAATGATGTATTTCTGTTTTGGCTTATTGACACTTCCAGGCTTTACTTATCACAAAATAGTTGACCTTTGTCCCATAAAAATGTACCTAAAAAAATCAAATGAGTAAATCATTTTGCCAGGTGTTTTAATAAAAGGCATAAACAATAATCAAAATTTATCCTTGCTTCTCTACAACTGAAAGCATTTTAGAATTTATCTGTTTTTCAACAAAACTTATAACCTACACATCCTTCTGTACAACTCTTCACACCACCCACAGTGGCAAGTTTGGAGAGCTGTGGTCCACCCTCTAGTCTGTCCCCTGCCTAGGGCAGTCTTCCAAGCTGACTACTTTCCCAGCTGTCTTGTCCAGCAAGACTGGCCCCTTCACCTGTTTCTCCCAGGCCTTCTCCTAGAGCTAGACATGGGAGCTGACACATTAGAAGTGCAACGTTCTCAGAACCCCCCATGGACTGAAGAAGACCATGCCTGCCACGGACCCCATTTTCATGCACAATAACCAAAGGAAGTTCATCGCAGCAACTCATACATTTCCCAAATTTACTACCAGAACAGGCAAAATCACTGAAAAAAAAAAAAAGCCAAGTTAACGTCTGTTTATGAATGAGAAAAATCAAAGTTTTTACAACTTACATTTTCATATGTATTTAGGTAATATTTAAGAACTTTCTTTTTATTTTTCTTCATGGATATTTTAAAATTTGCAAAATGTAATATTGAGTTGAAAATTAACACAATGTAATCTAATTGTATGTACCCTTATATTAATCGGAATTTTTTTTTTTTTTTTT
>CAUYON010173421.1:0-26328 GCA_963573935.1 Arctocebus calabarensis | reverse complement strand
CCAAAGAACAATGACAGCTGCAACCAAAAAATGGCCGGGTGTTGTGCCCGGTGCCTATAGTTCCAGCTACTTGGGAGGCAGAGGCAAGAGACTCGCTTGAGCCCAGGAATTGGAGATTGCTGTGAGCTGTGATGCCACAGCCCTCTATCCGGGGTGACAGCTTGAGGGAGGGAGGGAGGGAGGGAGGGAGGGAAGGAGGGAAGGAAGGAAGGAAGGAAGGAAGGGAGGGAGGGAGGGAGGGAGGGAGGGAGGGAGGGAGGGAGGGACAAGAGAAAAAGTTGACCTGTCAGCAAGTATGACCCATATTAAATGGACTCCAGGACAAATAACACATCCAAATTCGGGACAAGTAATGTGGCTTCACCCACACTATTACCTTCTTCCTGAGTCTGAAGTATTCTAGGACTTTCTATGTTTCCTTTTGTAAGTGTTCATGTGACTTACCCCCGTAGCTCATCTGAAAGCAGCCACACTCCGCTTTCCCACCTGTCAGTAGGAAGTATTTACCGACTGAGTGTTCTGGGCCAGAGGGGACACAAGATGTATTACAGCTCAGTGGCAGAGACAGACACCACCAACCCATCTCGATACACTATAATACAGTTAATGCTAAGACAGACACTGAGGGTCCCCAAAAGGGGGCATTTAATCCCAGCTGGGAGTTCAGAGAAAGCTTCCCAGAAACATCTGGAAAGATACCCAAGAGTTAGCCCAGTTGTGAAGGGGCAGAGGTATGTGCCATGCAGCCCTCAAGATGAGCAAACACAAAGGTGTGAAACAAAACAAGGTATTCAGGGGACACACAGGGTTTCTTCATTAGAACATGAGATGTGAGGCTCAGCACCTCTGACATGAAGCAGCTTAGACTTGGCCTTTCGAATTGAGCCAATCTGTCTGCAGATTGATCATCTTGATGGATTTAAGCCAGGCTTATTACAGATTTAGAAAGCTATAAAAGCAAGACTTGGGGGAGAGTCTATAATGTTTCTGAGGGACAGGGAATTCCCTAGTGATTTAAGCTGGGATGACACACTTGGCCCTTTCCAGGTGGTGACGGGAGAGGACATTGACCCTTCAAAAACCCATGTAGCCTAAGGGCCACCTTAGAATCAGGCATGTTCCTTAGAGAGGCCAGGTGATCTGTTCCAGACCCCGGTCACCCTCACAAGTTCACCCCAGGTCAGGCCAATTTCCTAACACCACAAAATCCCTTAGGAGACACATCAATTTTGAAGTTCCACACAAATCAAATTCACTCAGAGTCTCACATTGGCATTTCAGAGGCTTTTAAGTATAACAAGAGTCCTAATAATTAGGGCTTAACTGAACCACTTTTCACGGATTTTCTAGAAGTTATAAGTTGGCAGCCCATCATATCTGCCCACAGCTGTTTGATTGGTCCCATATAATATTAAAAAACAAAGCAAAACAACTTAAAATCCTTGCAAACATGTAAAATCTGATTTCACATAAAAATTTGGGTTCCAGCTTCTCTTTAGAAAATAATCTAAAAATAATGGCCTGCTCTCCTGTCTGGCAACAGCAGGCGAGTGGGAAATAGCGGCTGCTGCCACCTCCCATCCACCTTTCCTCCTGGGCGGGGCGTGATTCCCTTCACCAGTCCTCGCCAGGGCACTGCAGGTGGCCCCTGAGCCTTCTGAAACAGACCCTAAACATTCTTATGTTTCTTCTTCCTCCAACTCATAGCCTCCAATCTCCAGTCTGGGCTTATAAGGTGACCAAACTAAAAATTTCTTTCAGGACTATTGAGTCCTACAGATACGCTCTCCCCTGCTAACCGCCTGGAGCCAGTATTTAGTCAGGATGGATGATACCTTGGGAAAGGACAGAGTAGGCTCTTTAAGAACAAGAGAGCAGGGTAGGGTCAGGTGAGGAGTAGGATCGGCACAGCCCCCAGACAATCAGAGCAGGAGGCTCAAGCAGGGGGAAGGATATAAAAAAAAAAAAAAAGAAAGAAAGGCATGAGGGGGAGGGGCAGGGCACAGGGGAGGAGCTAGACTGAAATTAGAATCTTGGCAGGAAGTATGAGCAGGATAGGGAGGGATTCCTTGGCTCTTGGGCAAATGATTAAAAGGAAAACATTAATAGCTATGCGCTTCTAAACTTTATTACTAATCAGGACTTAAGTTGCTTGGGAGTTCTGAATGAGGTGTTAAGTACAAAGTATGTTAACTTGGGCAAGGGTAAGCTTTGTCCTGTTCAAAATTTATCTCCCTATAAAAGAAATAAGAGTAGTGAAATGTTCCACCCAGATGGTTTGGCTCTTTGATATCTACAAACATTCTGAAAACACTCAACTTCTCTGGGCAGTTGCGTTAGGCGATGACTTTTGGCTTACTTATTTCCTGTTTAGTTTTGCCTTTACTCTCTCTCCAAACAACACTTGGCTTCGAAGGCTACATACTCAACCCACAAAACTGGACTTGTGGCATTAGAAAGTTGGGCAATAACGTGGACAGAAGAGTGCCAACAGGTCGTTTCATCATCTAAGGCTTGTGATTATTCCCCTGCCACCTGGCATGAACTCTTGAGCTTGACGATGGATATTTTGAAGAGTGTATGTTAACCACATCGAGATGAGGCTGTGTGTCCCCGTCCCCCCCACCCCAAAGATGAGGTTTCACTAGGGCTACAGAGGAGCTTTAAGACTGTGGTCCCCAACCCTGGTAACAGGCCACGGCCAGTCAGGAACCAAACCACACAGCAGGTGAGCAGCAGGCAGGGGAGTGAGCTCCCACCGCCCACGTCACTGCGTGAGCACCACCACGTCAGGTCGGCAGTGGCAGCACGAGATCCTCATGGGAGCTGCGAACCCTCCCGATTGTGAACTGCCACTGTCAGGATCTAGGCTGAAAGCTACCCGGGAGAATCTAGGCCTGATCGTCTGTGGTGAAGCTGAGGTAGTGATGCCAGTGCTGGGAAACAGCCGCAAACACAAATTATCATCAGTGAAGAGGTCTGACTGCGCAGAGACCATAATAAATCAATTGCTTGCAGACACCTAAAAAAACCACCCTACCTCCCAGACCGTGGAAAAACTGTCTTCCATGAAACCAGTCTATGGTGCTAAAAAAGGTTGGGGACCACAGCTCTATGACTTGACATGATTACTGCACAGAAGTTAGTAGCCACGTGGCTGGGCGCAGTGGCTCATGCCTGTAATCCTAGCACTCTGGGAGGCTGAGGAAGGTGGATTGTTTGAGCTCTGGAGTTCAAGAGCAGCCTGTGCAAGAGTGACACCCTGTCTCTAAAAAATAGCCAGGCATTGTGGCAGGCGCCTATAGTCCCAGCTACTCGGGAGGCTGAGGCAAGAGGATCACCTGAGCCCAAAAGTTTGAGGCTGCCTTGACACTCTACCAAAGGCAAAAAAGTGAAACTTGTCTCCAAATAAATAAATAAATAAAAGTAATTACCTACTTGGCTGATAATTGGAAAAAAGTTTTGGTCTCTGGTAGAAAAAGGAAAAGCTAGCAAAGTGAGACCATGCTCACTTTATCCTCTACAATAAAAGAAACCTCTGTATCCTAAAGCACATCTTCCTGAGACCATGCTCTCTTCATCCTCTACAATAAAAGAAACCACTGTATCCTAAAAGCACAGCCCCCTGTAGCACCTCGGGACATACAAATAGAAGGTACAAGAGGTGGCTGCCAGATCAGAGTTACGTCCACGTGACTCTGCACATGAACACTTTCTTTTCAGTTTTGCAAATTTTGGCAGTGTCCTCAAAGGCAATGATCAACTTATGCTCCTAAGGAGTTCAACTAATTTGTAGAAGCAATAAAGATTATAAAACACTTAGGAGTTTATCTCATCATCCTGATAGGAGCCACAGTTCAAGACTTTAGCCTCAAAAGCTGATAGTATGACCTTTTTGCTTGCCTTTTTTTTTTCCCCTTGGATCACAGGACTCAATATAATCATACTTATCCAAAGCTCTAACCTAGGCCAGGTGCAATGGCTCATGCCTGTAATCCCAGCACTTTAGAAGGCCAAAGCAGAAGGATCACTAGAGGCCATGAGTTTGAGGCCAGCCTGGGCAACACAGTGAGATTTTGTCTGTATGAAGAATTTAAAACACTAGCTGCGCATGGTGGCACACTGCATCTGTAGTCCAGCTACTCAGAATGTAGCTGAAGCAAGAGGACTGCTTGAGCCCAGGAGTTCAAGGCTGCAGTGAGCTATGTCTGCGCCACCACATTCCAGCCCTTGTAAGAGTGAGACCTGTCTAAAAAATAAACAAACAGGCTCAGCGCCTGTGGCTCAACGGGCTAAGGCGCCAGCCACGTACACCTGACCTGGCGGGTTCGAGTCCAGCCCGGGCCCGCCAAACAACAATGACGGTTGCAACCAAAAAATGGCTGGGCGTTGTGGCGGACGCCTCTAGTCCCAGCTACTTGGGAGGCGGAGGCAGGAGACTCACTTGAGCCCAGGAATTGGAGGTTGCTGTGAGCTGTGATGCCACAGCACTCTCTCCAGGGTGATAGCTTGAGGCTCTGTCTCAAAAAATAAATAAATAAATAAAAAATAAACAAACAAAACACCTCTAACCTCTCTACCCAGAATTTCTCCTTCTCCTCAATCTCCTGCTATCTCATCCCAGAAGCCTTTGGGGGCAGAGTGATGAACGAAGGAAATTGTTGATCTCTAACAGGAGAGTTACTCAGGATATTCAACCAATATTTGAGGACCACCTACTATATGTCTGGCACTTAAGGCATTTGGACTATAACAATGAATGAAAAGAGCTTGGACTTTAAAAACACTCAAAGACTATAGCAGCTATCTAATCTTAGATAGACCACATCACTTTAGGTTCCCTGCATACATGAGAATCATTTTTGGCAATTTCACTTGGTTATACAGGACACAGCTCTTTTCACGGAAGAGTATTTGCTTGTGCTCAAAGAATGGTTTTATTTAGGCAAGATCGCCCCAATGATCAAAAAAATTAGACCGAGCTATCAGATATAAAAAAAAAAATTGAGCTTGATTTAAAAAATATTTAAATTCTTATGTATGTAATTTAGTGAGTGAGGAGTCTGATAGAGTGTTATTATCTCTTTCAAAAAAGGTTCCCATATGGCAATTTATATTTCCATTTTCAGTCTTGAGAACTTCCCTTCTTTTTCTCTTACTGGAAGTATCTCCTCTTACTTTTTCTTTCAATAAAAAGGCAGTGAATTATTTCCACCTCCAAAAAACATATAGTTATATCCTATTGTTTTCTCCTTTTTCCAGTTGTCATAGCCTAGAAATTTCAAAGTCATAACTACTTCTTGAAGATTTGACGTATGTGGTTATCAGTAGCACATTTTCTCTAACATATCTTCTGTTTTTAGTACACTCATCAGGTGAGTAGTTAGACTTAAGATAATCCCTTTATACATTTGCTTTATAAAAATGACTCTTCTAAATGCAGAAGTCAAAGAATCAAGTCTCTGAAATTTACAAACACCTAAGAAGCAGATTTTGTCAAGAAGCAATATCCGGCAATCACATAGTGTCCTGCAATTATGAAATTAAATCACATAGTGTCCTGCAATTATGAAATTAAAGTATTTCATAAACATAACATCTTTTACTTAAACAATTACAAAACCATGTCCAGTGGATATTATTATATGAGTAAGAGAGTAATTTGGCTGAGACACTGGGTATAATTATCTCTACCTAACAGCAAGCAGAGGCCCAGGAGGGTTAACTGCCTACCTCACTCAAGATGGCAGCACAAGCAGGACTCACAGAGTCTCTGAACGATTCTCCACGTGATAAAGAATCTCATACAGATGTACAGTGAGCCTGCATCTAAGATTGCTTAACTCCTTAACGAGGGGACCTGCAGAATGACAAAGCTGGTTAGGAGGGCATGAGAAACTGATGTACACAGTAGGGCAAAGAATAGGACATAACAAGACTATAGAGGTAGATAAAAAACTGGATAACACCCTACAAGGCAAGAAAACTGTAGCTCTTAGAATTACCTTTTCTACCAAACAGAAATCGTTTGCAACTATCAATCTTTCCTAAGTTAACCTCTAACTTGAGAAGGTGGGGGAGCTGCTCAGTAGTACACAGTCCGTCGGTCACCTTCCCCTACAGCAGAGTTAGCAACTTTTTCTGTACGGGCCAGACAGCAAATACAACTATTCAACTTCACTGTCGTAGCATGAACACAGCTACTGGTGGTAGGTAATGAACTAGTACATCTGTGTTCCCCAGGGGCTGGATTTGACCCACAGGATACAGTTGGCCAACCCCTCTCCTAGAACACCAGATAATCCTCAGTCCCACTGCCTGTCCTTTCAAAGCTATACAGAGAGGATGGTACAACTCTGAAGAAACATGCAATGATCTTTCTGCTTTATTTCCAAGGTTCAGATAATTTTTTAAACAGTACTCAGGCATTTAAATTCAGGGTAGCTTTCCCTGCAAAATAAAAGAACTTACTTGGATGCCTCTTTGAGGCTCAGTCTTTGGCATTCAGAGTAAGAAATAAGGCTTTACCAAAGAGAGGAGGTTAAAATAAACAATACTAAGAAAAGTATTTTTTGATATTTCTCCATCTTTGGCTTGCTATCTTGGAGAAAATATTCTGTGAAACACCCTGGCCTTTTCCACTGCCTCGAGGAACCCTCATCAGAACTCAAAGGAAGCCTCATAGAAGGAGACGCCACTGGGGGCTGTCAGAAACGCACGGGCCGTGACACCTCCACTGGGCAGAACGTGCTCCGTGGGGGCGCAGCTACAGTGTGGCCTGTGATTCAAGGGGACGGAGTCCCAGGTGCCACACTCAGGACCTGCAGAACTCACACTTCAGACCCACTGGCCTACAAGCTCAAAACGAGCACAGGGACCTGCACTGAGCTCATTCAAAAGCTGTTTCACCAAGATATGTTGTTGGTTTTTTTAAAAAAGGCTGAATTAAACACAGGCCTTTTCAACACAGTGAAATTATCTGACCTCTCAGGAAAACATTCCTTTGTGTTCTGATTCCTGCTGAATTGGAGTTAGAACATGCTCAGGACAGTGGCCTGTGCTGAGCTCACATAGTCCCACCCATAACAGATTACTGCACACGGCTGAAGACTAAGAGGGTATTCCTCAGAAGGCTAAGTGTTCATTCATTTAGACATTGACTATATCCCTACTGTGGACTAAACACTATGATAGACATTGTGGTTTACAAAACTGAACACAACTCAGCCTTTTTTTTTTTTTTGAGACAGTCTCAAGCTGTCACCCTGTGTAGATTGCTGTCGTGTCACAACTCACAGCAACCTCAAACTCTTGGGCTCAAGCTATTCTCTTGTCTCAGCTTCCCCAGTAACTAGGACTACAGGCACCCACCACAATGCCTGGCTATTTTCTTTATTGCAATTGTCATTGTTGTTTTAGCTGGCCCAGGATAGTTTCAAATCTGTCAGCTTCAGTGTATGTGGCCAGCACTCTACCCACTGAGCTACAGGCGCTGCCATCAGCCCTTATTCTTAGAAAGAATAAATATTATCCTATGGTGGGAGGGATGCTGACGTAATTAGTGCCGAATGCTATATACAGCAAGGGCCCCACAGGGCAGTCTGAGGCAGAGCAGTGGGGTGGATGGGAGAATGGTAAAGACAGATGACCCAGGTAGGTCAGGCCGAGTGGGGATGACTTCTGAAACGGCAGCAAACAAGGAGAACCAGAAAGGCCAAAGGCTCTCCTCAACTTTATAATATTATAACATCAAGTCTAAAAATTAAATGACAGTATGTTAGATAAGCAAATAATTAAAAGGAAAAAGGCACAAGACATGTGTTAGATGGTTTATTACCAGCAGTCACTGCAAGAGTGATGCCTCTCCCTACGAAGATCTATCTCCCCAACCCCTCTGAGAAGCTAACTCTGGTAGATTCAAACTGCCTTTGGACTCAGCCACTTTTGTGTCTGCTAGCGACCACGCCTTCTTCCTGCCAGCTGGTTTTCTAATTTTTCAGTTTCTAGAATTTTATAAACAAAAGGAAAACTGATAAAAATAACCTGACATCAGCCAGCACCCGTAATTCCCGGGTAAGGAGCCAGCCACATACATACACTGAGGCTGGCAGGTTTGAACCCAGCCTGGCCAGCTAAAACAAAAATGACAACTGTAAAAACAACAAAAGCCAGGCATTGTGGAGGGCACCTGAAGGCCCAGCTACTCTGGAGGCTGAGGCAAGAGAATCACTTGAACCCAAGAGTTTGAGGTTGCTGTGAGCTGTGACGCCACAGCACTCTACCCAGAGCAACGTAGCATGTGATATGTTGACACATTAAAGGAATCCCCAAGATCCTATTTCTACTCTTTAATATTTCTCCAGTAGAAAAGAAAATTTAGGCCAGGTGTGGTGGCTCATGCCTCTAATCCTAGCACTCCAGGCGGCTGAGGTGGGTGGACTGCTTGAGCTCAAGAGTTCAAGAGAGACCCCATCTCTAATAAAACAGAAAAACTAGCCATGTGTTATGGTGGGTGTCTACAGTCCCAGTTACGTGGGAGGCCAAAGCAAGAAGATTGCTCAACCCCAAAAGTTTGAGGTTGCTGTGAGCTGCAATGCCACAGCACTCTACCCAGAGTAACAGACTCTGTCTCAAAATATAAATTATTTTTTAAAACCCAACATTTTCATGTAATGTTTGAATGCCCTACTATGGCTTACACTTAAAAAGTTGCAAAGCCAGGTATAGTGTTACACACCTCCAGTCCCAACTATCTGGGAGGCTGAGACATGAAGATTGCTTGAGCCAGAAGTCTAGCCTGGACAACATAGCAAGACCCTTCTCTTAAAAACATATAAAATATAATAACCTTTCATATACTATTTTTAGTAATGTACATAACATATTATTTTGATGTTTTCACTTACAAAGTAATAAGTTATTCTATAAATAAGAAAGTCATCTAACAAATTCTAATCCAAAATGTTTTTTATCATATAATTTCAAGTACTTTAAGGAAGGAAAAGCAATTAAAAGAGTTGTTAAAAGGAAGAAAAAAGAAAAGATAGGAAAATATCATTCAAAAGAATCTATGTCTCCTTTAGAAAACAACTTTTCAAATGAAACGTAATTGTTCTATTAACTACTGAATTACCATTAGAGATCACATGGATAATATGACACTTAAACCACTATTAACAAAAGAGGGAAGCTGTCGTTTGAGACAGAAAAATTATACAGTATTTTCACAGTGAAAGTTAGGCAAAGGGTTTTAGAAATCCTCAGAATTTAAGAAACAAATTCAGTGGTTCTGAATTATCTATGTAATTACTGGTTAGTTTTATCTGTGAAAACCAACTACAAGTATTAGCACACAACCAGCAATTACACAGAATACTGTACCAGAGGAAGACTAAGAAACATAAACTGAAATCACACAGCTTTAAACGGAGGCCACCATTTTTCCCTTTCATTTAAATCAAGAAGAAAAGTGTTGAGTTACAAACAAATAAGCCATCATGATAAAGGTGACACAGGAATCTTTCAAACATAAGAGGAAAAAACTAGCTCCTCTTAAGAAGCTTAGAACTATGTTTAAGAGCCAACATTACAGAAATTAAAGGGGCAGTAAGTTACCTGAAAATAATGGTTACTGTGTTATCTACAAATTCTTTGATATTCTTCCCTTTAAATGATGATCCCAACTCACTTCCAATGAAAAGTGGGAGGGATACTGTGTAACTTCTACAACTAGGTCACAGAAAGGATATAACTTCTGCCTGCCAGCCATGCTCTCTCTCAAGGCACTTGCTCTTAGAACTCAACCACCATGCTCTGAGGAAGTCGAGGCCATGCAGAGAGGCCACTTGTGGGTGTTCCAGCCACTATCCCCTCCAGACCCCTCCGCTGACACCGGCATCAGCTGCCAGTCACTAGAGGGATGAGCCTGCAAACAATTCCAGCACCTGGCCCCTTAGTCTTCTAGCTTAGGACCCAGGCACTGCGAGCAGAGACGTGCCATCCCTGCTCTGAGTTCTCTAAATTCCGTCTGAAATAATAAAAGATTGTCATTGTTTTAAGCCACTAAGTTTCAGAGTAGTTTATTTTGCAGCAACAGATAAACCATTTATCTCAAACACACACCACATAGGAAAGGATTTTTCCTCTTCCACTGCTGCAGCACAGGAAGGAGCTGCAACAGGTTTTTTTCAACCTGAAAAAGTAACCTTAATACAAAGCAACTATACAAGGTCTGACAATAAACTCCACAAACTCATCCTGGAAAAAGTATTACATACCTCATTGCTGAATATCATTATGGTCGCCTTCAAAGTACTCCCCTTGGGGAGTGATGCACTGATGCCAGCACCCAGTCCAGCCTTCAAAACAATTCTGGAACTCTTTTTCTGGAATGACTATAAGAGCTGCCATCATATTACCCTTGATGCCCTGAACGTCATCAAAATGTCTTCCTTTTAATATTTCCTTTATCTTTGGGTAAAGAAAAACCGTCATTGGGGGCCTGATCAGGTGAGTAGGGTGGGTGCTCCAGCAGTGTCTGTTTAGTGGCTAAAAACTCCCTAGAGACAGTGCCGCGTGAGCTGGCACACTGTCATGGTGCCAGGGCCATGAGTTGTTGGCAAAATATCCAAGTTGATTTCACCTTTTTCACACAGCCTTTTCAGTAGTTCCAAATAGTAAACTTGGTTAATGGTCTTTCCAGTTAGTACAAATACATAATGAACAATCCCTCTCATATCAAAAAAAAAATGTTTAGCGACATCGTTTTGACTCAATTTGAACTGATGGCAATTTTTTGGTCATGGAGAATTTGCTGACTTTCACTATGCACTTTGACACTTAGTTTCAGGGTGATATTGGTACACCCATACTTCATCCACAGCAATAACATGACCCAAAATATCCTCTTGTCTCCCCAAAAGGTCTCGGCAAACTTCAGCTCTCCTTTGCTTTTGTTCATGAGTGACTATCTTTAGGACCATTTCTGAACATTTTTAAACATGCCAACATTTGCAGTTAAGATTTTCCTGTTCCTCTATCAATGCTTACTTGGTCTGCTATGCTTATCACAGTCAGCTAATAATTTTGATGCACAATTCAACATATTTTGGAAATGTTTTCATCAGTTCTGCTTGTTACCGGCCACCCTGACCTCTCTTCATCGCTGATGCTTTCTTTCCCCTCAGAAAAACAGTTAATCCATTTGTACACTACCATTTCCTTCATAGAATTATCTCCATAAACTTGGACCAATATGTCCCTGATTTCACTTCCACTCTTGTCAAGTTTAATAAGAAACTTAATGTTTTTTTCATTGCTCTAATTCAAGCTCTGACAGTCTCACGATGGCACACAAGAATACACACCACTAACGGATGCCACTCAGTAAGACATGGCCACTCATCAACATAAACGCAACTGTGAAGCTCTGATATATGGAGGTTATGAAACCTTACCAAGCTCTCTGCACAGTGCTGCCAACATAAGCACATGGTGGCAAGTTCATGAACTTAATCAACAGACCTCATAGATTATGTCCTCCATTTAATAACTTTAGAAGGCTTTATATAAGTAATACAATTAAATTTTACTAATTTGAACTTTCCTAATTTGAAGCTGAGAATTTAGACTCTGGAGTGCTTTGGTTGATTATCATCATTAAAGTAGCTCCAGAGAGTTTAGGTACTCAACACAAGGTAAGAATACACAGTACTGAGGCTAATTAAGAGAGTAATTCATCTGTAAAGTACTTTAAAAATATAAGTACTGCTATGGTTTGAATGACTCCTTCAAAACTCACCTTGAAGTTTAATTGCCAATGTAATGGTATCAAATGTGGCACCTTTAAGAAGAGATTAGGTCAGGAACAGATTAATGCCATTATCTCGGGAGTGCGGTTCTGATAAGGGTAAGTTTGACCTCTCTTTATTCTCTTGCTCTGTCACTGTGTTATGATGCAGTTATGATGTTCTAAGGCCCCTCACCATATGCCTAGAAGATGCTGGCACCGTGCTTTTGGACTTCCCAGCCTCCAGAACCACAACCCAAGTAAATGTCTTTTTTCTTTTTTTTTTGGCAGTTTTTGGCTGGGGCTGGGTTTGAACCCGCCACCTCTGGTATATGGGGCCAGCACCCTACTCCTTTCAGCCACAGGTGCTGGTGCCGTCCCTTAGTTTCCTTTTTTTTTTTTCTGTAGAGACAGAGTCTCATTTTGTCACCCTCAGTAGAGTGCTGTGGCGTCACACAGCTCACAGCAACCTCCGACTCCTGGACCTAGGCAATTCTCTTGCCTCAGCCTCTCGAGTAGCTGGGACTACAGGCAACTACCACAATGCCCAGCTATTTTTTTGTTGCAGTTTGGCTGGGGGCGGGTTTGAACCCGCCACCCACGGTATATAGGGTCCGCGCCCTACCCACTGAGCCACAAGCGCCACCTGTGAATTTAGTTTTTAAGCACATTGTATTTCTAAGGTTTTTAAACTTAAAAATTTTAAACTTATTTTCAGAGGAAAAAACTGATCCTTTCAGTCCTAGTGTCAATGTCAAGATGGCAGCTTCCTGTTTGACCATTACCCCCAATGCTTTTTTTAACTGTATTTACCATCTACTAAAGTTTAAAGTTTATTACAACAAGCAAACCACACAATATTCCCTTTTTAAAGAGGTGCAAATTAGAAGTTAAATAACTTATCAAGGTCAACAACAAGTCAGTGATGAAGTTGAGATTACAAGTAAAACTTCAGCAGCTAGACTACTTCACTCTTTCCCAAATCCAAAAAGGGGGGAAAAAATTAAACAATATACTTTCACTAACTTCTAATAGGATACCCTAAACCCAGTAGCATATGTGTTACCATAAGCATTAATTTAAAAGATTTACCTTAAAAAAATTTAATTTGAGTGAAACAACTTGCTACATTTGGTTACCACTGTAGCTTCCCTAGTTCCCATAACAAAGCAAAAATACTGTACTGGATTTGGACATAACAAATTCTAGTGAAAATTCACTCTTAAATATGTACAATTTATTATTTTTACACTAACTGTAACATGTACAAATTAATCTTTATCACTTTGTCCATTCGAAGGTGCTGTGGAGTACATTACTTTCCTCCCTCTTTCAAGGAGTCATGTCAAACACCACAATCTTAAAAATAAGCAGTTCTCTGTGAGAACATAGTTACGCAGCAAATGAAAGAAAAGCGCTAATAAACTGCTGCTTTTAAAGAGATATTTTAAAAGGATGATTACGTGCTTCATAGAATTACTGTTAAGTCGTCCACCAAGAACGATGGTTCCTTTAAAGTAGCTTTTAAGGTATATCTCTCCCTGTTTGGGACACAGTCTGACTTGTTGGACAAGATTAACCAGGGCACGCCACACAGAATCCTTCTGAACCAGCTTAGTTCATTGAAAACAGCATTTCAACCTCCCAACTGTAGTACTAATCTCTTCCCACACTACAAGGGACAGGATGACCCTCTTTAACAATCTTTCAGAAGGTTCCCTCGCCACAGACAGTGACAGCCGTCCTCCCATGGATGTTTTTGAAACAGAAAGCGTTTTAACACCAGGAGAAGAGGCTCCTAGAAGCGTCAGTGCGGCAGCAGGTGGAGTAGCCCTGCGTGCTGAGCAGGTTCTGTCTGACCTAGTCTCGGTCCTCCGCTTCCCAGGCCAGGTTCCGCCTTATAGATCTTTTAAAGCCGCCATGCGTTCCAATTCTCTAACCCAGGGCGAGACTCCCAACCCTCCAGGGAGGCGAGGCCATCTAAGTAGACAAGACATCCACCCCACCTCTTCCGGGGACTCGCAGGCCCGCTCCCTGGCCATGTCAGAACCTGAGGGACCCCACATAGGGCAGGCAGCTGGCTTCTTCTGGGGCCTCCCCAGACGGAACCCCGCACGCAATGATCCCTTTCCACAGCACCCACCGCTTAGAAACGCCACCACTACCACCCTCCTCACTCTTGAATCCCCTTTCCTCAGGAGTACCACAGTGGAGTTACCGGCCCACTCAAAAGTAAGAGTGACGGCCACCCCTACGGGTCACCCTGGCTCCGCTGTCACCGCCCTGCTCCCGGCCTCTGCCCACGCCGCTGGCAGGCCCCGGTGACGCCCGGGTCGGTACCTTGCGGACCCCCTTGTAGATATAGAAGTAGAGCTCCCGGCCCACATTGAAGCAGAGGCGGTCGCCGTTGCCAGACTGGTCGTTGAGGTTTACGAAGGAGACGCGGACGGGGTTGGATCCCTGCGAGTTGAAGGGCACCCGGTTGGGTCGGCTGTACTCCGAGTGCGGCAGCAGCTTGTACAGACCTTCCCGGGTTGTGAATTGGGTCTTAATCTCGTTCATCTCCTTCCCTCCTCCCTCCGTCGCCATCTTGGAAAGCAGCGTTCATCCTGCCCTAAGTGCCCGGATCACGCCCACCGCGCAGGCGCCGTTCCTGGTGCTCGTTCTCCACCACCACCCCCCGGCCTCTTCCTTCTAGCCCCTCCCACTTGCGAGCCAGCCCCTTGAAGGCGGGCCGAGGGGAAGGGGGCGGGCTTGTTTACGGCCCGACTGCGCAGGCGTGCTCACCAGGCGCACTCCTCGCGGCAGAGCGTCCGCAGGCTCCTCCTCTGGGCGCGGCCTCGGAGTGGCTCAGCTGTTACCTCTGTGTTGCCGGTTCTGGCACATGGGCAAGGTAACTGTTCTGCCTCCCAGAGGACCAGCGGAGAGTTAGTAAGGGAGAGTCGCGTTGGGACCGCTATTGTGAGTACTGAGGTGAATTCATCTGTCTCCGGCCCTGCTCTGAGGGGCCCCAGGACCCTGAAGAGCGGTGGGCGAGAGCAGCCTCGACTGCCATCGGCTTTAGGATCGGCGGTCGGCTAGTGGGGCATCCTGAGCGGAGAGCGGATGCCCTTGGGGCGGGAGCCATTCGGTCTCACCTGCGTGCTCTGTTCGGGATCGGTTCTGTGTCGCTCGGAGAGCTGAAGTGGACCCCGCGACTGTCTGGATACCTGTGCTCCTCCTTGAGTCAGTGTCTGAAAAGGCACCGAAAGGTTCAAGTTTTACGCTTCATCCTCTTTTCTTTTCTTTTTTTAGGCGGGGTGGGGGTACTAGTTATGTATTTGCAAGTCAAACATCTTAACACCAATCTGTAGTGACCTTGGCTAATTTTAAAGAAATTCTCTGCTTCATAGCTAAAGTTTGTCTTCATCCGGTGTTCAGAGAAAAGGAGTGTGTGTGGGGGGAACAGCTTTGAGAACTAGAGAATCTATGCAGGATTTACTTCTCGCACAGTTTATCGAGAGCTCTTAATAAAATTAGAGGATTTTTTTTTCGGGATATAAAAGTGTAATGTTATTTTTTATGTTAAATAAAGGGAAGAGAGTGGGGGAGGATGAGAATGTGAAAGTGAGAGGAGAGCAGGGAATGAGAAGGGAGATGGGGTTTAGGGGGAAGGAGACAAAGAATGCGTGGGATACCAAAGCAAGAAAGGAAGAATGTCAGCCGAGGTAATTGATTAAATTGAAAAAAAAAAAAAAAGACTCAAATGGAATCTGTGACTTGTTTATTAGGAGATCCGTAGGCACAGTTGTATGCATGTGACCTATGTAACGACGGACATGCGTGTTAAAGTAAGATTATTCACTCACTGTGTATATCTGGGTTTCCTGGCATGTTGCACTAGAATAAAAAAGTTTCTAAAAGGACAGAAACATTCTAGTAGAATTCCAGAGAGAAAAAAAGCCAACTTTTGTGACACCAAGAATGAAATACTATTACTGAAAGTTCAAATCATATCTGGAGAGTCACAAAAGAAGTGGAAGGAGGTAAATTCTAAAGTAGGAAGAGTCCAAATCATAAATATCTTCTATATTGCAAAGCAAGTATATGCCAGTAGGAACTGTGCCAGTGATGTAATAATGCATTTAACACTAACTGTAACCTTTGTACATATTGACCCCCCCAAAAAAATCACTAAAGTTCTACTTAATTAATAGATCCGTAAGACATTAAAACATTTTCGTTATAATTTTGGGTTGGGTTTTTTTTGGAGGGGAGGGTGGAGAGTGAGGCAGGATCTTGGTCTGTTGCCCATGCTAGAGTGCAGTGGTGTTGTCTTAGCTCGCTGCAACCAACTCCAGATCTCAAGTGATACCCTCACCTCTGCATCCCCAAAAGTTAAAGTGTTATCACTTAAAGCATACCACTTTTTTTTTCATGCTACTTAATACATACAGAATGTTCACTTAAGGCCAAATTTATTGTTTCTCAAATTCAGAGATTAATCCATTAAGATGCTTAAAAGGCCAGATGTAGCTCAGGCCTGTAATCCTAGCACTCTAGGAGGCCTGGACAAGAGGATCCCTTGAGCTCAGGAGTCTGAGACCAGCCTGAGCAAGAGTGAGACCCTATCTCTACTAAAAGTAGAAAAAACTAGCCAGGCATTAGGGCAGGCACCTGTAGTCCTATCTACTCCGGAGGCTGAGGTAGGAAGATCTCTTGAACCCGGAAGTGTGAGGTTGCTGTGAGCTAGGCTGACACAACATAACACTCTAGCATGGACAACAGAGTGAGACTCCATCTCAAAAAAATAAATAAAGATTTTTTTAAAAACTCAAAACTAGAAAAGACAACCACAAAATGTGAGAAAATACTTGCAAATCATGTCTCTAAAAAGGTTTTTATTTTATTTTATTTTTTATTTTTTTATAGAGACAGAGTCTCACTTTGTCGCCCTCGGTAGAGTGCTGTGGCGTCAACAGCTCACTGCAACCTCCAGCTCTTGGGCTTAGGCAATTCTCTTGCCTCAGCCTCCCAACACCTGGCTATTTTTTTGTTGCAGTTTGGCTGGGGCCGGGTTCAAACCTGCCACCCTCGGTATATGGGGCCAGCGTCCTACTCACCGAGCCACAGGCGCTAAAAAGGTATTTATATCCCGAATTAAACAACTCTTAGAACTCAAAAGACAAACAACCTAATTTTAAAATAGTCAAAGGATGTGAACAGACTTTAACCGCCAATAAGCATATGAAAAGAGGCACTATTAGCTGTCTGGGAAATGCAGACAAAACCACAATGAGATATACTTCATATACATTAAGATGGCTGTAATCAAAAAGATAACAAGTATTGGTGAGGATATGGAAAGATTCAAATCCTCATGCATACTGCTGATAGGAATTAAAAACCATAGAAGCACTCTAGAAGTTTAAACAATTACCATATGATCCAATAATTCCACACCTAGGCATATACCCAAGAGAAATCAAAACATGTTGGCCGGGCATGGTGACTCAGCCTATAATCCTAGCATTCTGGGAGGCCGAGGGGGCTGGATTGGCTGAGCTCGCAGGTTTGAGACCAGCCTGAGCCAGAGTGAGACCCTGTTTCTTTTCTTTCTTTCTTTTTTTTTTTTTTTAAAGAGAAGAGTCTCCTGGGCTTAGGCGATTCTCTTGCCTCAGCCTCCCCAGTAGCTGGGACTATGGGGCGCCCGCCACAATGCCCAGCTAGAGACCCCATTTCTAAAATATAGCCAGGCATTGTGGCAGGCTCTTGTAGTCTCAGCTGCTTGGGAGGCTGAAGCAAGAGAATCGCTTAACCACGGCACTCTACACTGAGGACAACATAGACTCTATTCAAAAAAAAAAAAAAAAAATCCGGCAGCACCTGTAGCTAAAGAAATAGGGTGCCAGCCCCACATACCAGAGGTGGTGGGTCCAAACCTGGCCGCAGTCAAAAACTGCAACAACGGAAAAAAATAAAAATAAAAGCATGTCCACACAATAACTTGTATACAGTAGGCCCACACAACAGGCCCAGTGCAGTGGCTCACACCTATAATCCCACTACTTTTGGGAAGCCAGGAGTGTGAGACCACATTTCAATAAAAAATAAAAAATTAGCATGACTTGGTGGCACATGCCTTCAGTCCCAGCTACTCAGGAGGCTGAGGCAAGAGGATCGCATTTGCCCAGGACTTGAAGGCTGCAGTGAGCTATGATTGTGCCACTGCACTTCATCCTGAGAAACAGAACAAGATGCAGTCTCAAAAAAAAAACCTTTACCAGGGTCACCTGCAGCTCAGTGGGTAGGTCGCCGGTCCGTGCCTGCTAAAACAATGGCATTGGCAACTGCAACAACAAAAAATAGCTGGTGTTGTGGTGGGTGCCTTTAGTCCCAACTACTTGGGAGGCTGAGGCAAGATAATTGCTTAAGCCCAAGAGTCTGAGGTTGCTGTGAGCTATGATGGTACAGCACTCTATGGAGGGCGACCAAGTGAGACACTCTCTCTCTCTCTAAAAAAAAAAAAAAAAAGCCTTTACCTATCTATTATTTTGAGATAGAGTCTCACTTTAGAGTTCAGTTACAACACAGTTCACAGCAACCTCCAACTCTTAGGCTTAGGCGATTCTCTTGCCTCAGCCTCCCCAGTAGCTGGGACTACCAGTGCCCACCATGACACCCAGCTATTTTTTGTTACAGTTGTCACTGCTGTTTTAGATGGCCAGGGCCCTGTTTGAACCCACCACCCTCAGTATATGGGGCCAGCACCCTACTCACTGAGCCACAGGAGCCGCCCCAAAGCCTTTACCTATTAAATGCTCTTTCCAATCCTAGCCCTGAAAAACTCAATAGCTGTTACCTACCCACACCCTCAAATAAATATAACTCCTTGTGTGCTGTTTTAATTGTCTTAGACCAGTGGGGGTTTTTGTTCTTGTTTTGGGGGGTTTTTTTGAGACAGAGCCTCAATCTGTCCCTCTGGGTAGAGTGCTGTGGCATCACAGCTCACAGCAACCTCCAACTCCTGGGCTCAAGCGAGTCTCCTGCATCTGCCAAGTAGCTGGGACTACAGGGGCCCACCACAACGCCCGGCTATTTTTTGGGTTGCATCCATCATTGTTGTTTGGTGGGCCCGGGCTGGATTCAAACCTGCCAGCTCAGGTGTATGTGGCTGGAACCTTAGCTGCTTGAGCTACAGGCGCCAAGCCTAGGCCAGTGTTTTTCAACCTTTATTATCTCACAGCACACTTGAACCTATAGTTAAACTCTGTGGCGCACTTAAATTGTGATGATCAAAAAAAGTGAAAAAAGGATATACTGTTTTGAACTTCTTTCAAAAATAACAATGATCTTTAAATTTTTTTTAATTTTTAAATTTTTAACCACTGTACCTCAGTGGTTAGGGTGTCAGCCACATGCACCGAGGCTGGCGCGTTTGAAAGCGCCCAGGCCTGCTGAACAACAGTGACAAAAACAACAAAAAAATATATAGCCAGACATTGTGGCGGGTGCCTATAGTCCCAGATATTCAGGAGGCTGAGGCAAGAGAATTGCTTAAGCCCAGGAGTTTTGAGGTTGCTGTGAGGTATAATGCTACAGTACTCTACCAGGGGTGACAAAGTGAAACTGTCTCAAAAAAAAAAAAAAAGAATCAGTTGTCACAAGGCTGTGACATTTTTTCACAGACACAGAACCAACTGAATTATTACTAAAATATCTTAGGACTGAGCCCAAATTAGAACATCACTTTTTGTGGATAAAACTTGTGTTAGTTTTGTTTTTCATTGTTAAGCTCCTCCCGTAAGGTAAAACAACAGCTTATCCAAGCAGCCCAGTAAGCTTTGTAGGTTTTATCCTTGTAGAGATTAGAACAGGGACGTCAAGCTTAATACCCTCAATAACAATTTCTAACTTTTTCTGAGAGCTTTAAGCAAGAAAGAAAGGAGTTTTGTGGGGGTTTTTAATTTTTTTGTTTTTTGTTTTTTTTTTTGAGACAGTGTCTCACTATGTTGCCCTGGTAGATACTGTGGCATCACAGCTCACAACAACCTAAAACTCTTGGGGTTAAGCGATTCTCTTGTCTCAGCCTTCCCAATAGCTGGGACTACAGGTGCCCACCACAACGCCTGGCTTTTTTTTTTTTTTTTTTGAGACAGAGCCTCAAGCTGTCGCCCTGGGTAGAGTGCGGTGGCATTACAGCTCACAGCAAGTCTCTTGCCTCTGCCTCCCTAGTAGCTGGGACTACAGGCGTCCGCCACAAGGCCCGGCCATATTTTTTGGTTGCATCCGTCATTGTTGTTTGGCGGGCCCAACTGGATTCGACCCCGCCAGCTCAGGTGTACATGGCTGGCGCCTTAGCCCGTTGAGCCACAGGCGCCAAGCCTCGCCTGGCTATTTTTTGTTACAGTTGTCATTGTTTAGCTGGCCTGGGCTGAGTTCCAACCCGCGAGTCTCAGTGCATGTAGCTGGGACCATAACCACTGTGCTACGGGCAGCGAACCAAGAGAGGAATTTTAAATTCTAGTCTGACGTGATGATTTTCCTGTTCTACTCCAATGTTAGAAAATGTCCCACACTTTTTTTATTGCATTTGTTCACTACTCCACTTTTGGAGCATATCTGACATGTTTCCTCATGTAGGGCAGACTCTAGCCAACAGATAGCGCAGGCCATGTGTTGTGATGTGATCAGGTGATTTTGTGTTATTTTCTCACAGTTGTGCTTGTAGGAAAATGGCAGGGAGAAGATATATAAGTGATGATGATACGGCGATTTTTTTTTTTTTTTTAGAGACAGTCTCACTTTGTCACCCTCGGTAGAGTGATGTAGCCTCACAGCTCACAGCAACCTCCACCTCTTGAGCTTAGGCGATTCTCTTGCCTTAGCCTCCTGATTAGCTGGGACTATAGGCACCTGCCAAAACGCCCGGCTATTTTTTGTTGCAGTTTGGCTGTGGCAGGGTTCGAACTCGCCATCCTCCGTATATGGGGCAGCGCCCTACCCATTGAGCCACAGGTGCCACCCAGATATGGTGATTTTTGAGGCTAGTGAGGTTGAAGGAGAGTTTAAGTGATGAAAATGAGTATGAAGAAACTCTTCCTATATGCAGTGACATTAGTTCCAGTGAATCTGAAGCTAGTGATGAAATTGATGACAATATACAACCTGTAATAAGTAGCTGGAAGATTTATCGTGATGTGATGGTATAAACACACAGAACAGGAATTCCTGTCACAGAACAGGAATTCACCCTTCCTCAAACTGCTCAGCCAAAAGCTGAACTTGAATTTTCCAGCTCTTTTTCTCAGATGATTTTGTTGGTGAAATACTGACCTAGACAAATATGTATGCAGTGGAAAAAATACAGAAGGTGACTCCACTAACAGAACACTCAATGTGGCACTTATAGAAAGATGTTTCATCAGAAGAAATGAAAGCGTTCTTTTTTTTTTTTTCCATTTTTTTTAGTAGAGTGGAGATGGAGTGATGGGGGGATGATGCTCACTCTTGCTCAGGCTGGTCTTTTTTTTTTTTTGAGACAGAGCCTCAAGCTGTCACCCTGGGTAGAGTGCTGTGGCATCACAGCTCATAGCAACCTCCAATTCCTGGGCTCAAGCGAGTCTCCTGCCTCCACCTCCCAAGTAGCTGGGACTAAAGGCGCCTGCCACAACGCCCAGCCATTTTTTGGCAGCCGTCATTGTTGTTTGGCTGGCCCTGGGGCTGGATTTGAACCCGCCAGCTCAGGTGTACGTGGCTGGTGCCTTAGCCCATTGAGCCACAGGCGCCGAGCCATGAAAGCGTCCTTTCTGTAATACTGAACATGGCTCTGAATTTGAAGGCACAATTAGTTGACTATTTTACCAAAGATTGGCTAAACTGAACCCATTCTTCAAGAATGTTCTCTCAGGGCGGCGCCTGTGGCTCATCAAGTAGGGCACTGGCCTCTATATACCAAAGGTGTCGGGTTCAAACCTGGCCTCGGCCAAACTGCAAAACAGAAAAATAGCCGGGAGTTGTGGCAGGTGCCTGGAGTCCCAGCTACTTGGGAGACTGAGGCAAGAGAATCGCCTAAGCCCAGGAGTTAGAGGTTGCTGTGAGCTGTGTGACACCACAGCACTCTACCAAGGGTGATAGAGTGAGACTCTGTCTCTACAAAAAATAAATAAATAAATAAATAAATAATAAAAAAATAAGAATTCTCTCAGGCTGGGCACGGTGGCTCAGCCTATAATCCTAGTACTTTGGGAGGCCAAGGTGGGTGGATTGCCTGAGCTCACAGGTTCGAGACCAGCCTGAGCCAGAGTGAGACCCCATTTCTAAAAATAGCTGGGCCTGGTGGTAAGCACCTGTCGTGCCAGCTACTTGGGAGGCTGAGGCAAGAGAATAGCTTGAGCCCAAGAGTTTGAGGTTGCTGTAAGTTGTGACACCATGGCACTCTACCAAGGGCAACAAAGTGAGACTCTACCAAGGAAAAAAAAAAAAGGATATTTTCTCTCATCTTCAGTTTTTCAAGTTTTGGATGTTGTTTTTAGTTCCTCCTGTCAGAGCTCGAGGTAGCAAAGCGAAGAATGTTAGTAAGTCTATTGCCAATAAATGCAAAGAACTTTATGTACTGGGAAGAAATGTGGCTATACATGAGAACATAGTAAGTTTCAAAGGACAGAGTCAATTCAAGTGCTACACTCCAAAGAAGCTTCCTAAGTGGGGCCTACGAATTATTTGCCTATGTGATTTTGAAAATGGTTATGTATTTTCTCTCATTGCCTATTATGGCAACACCACAACAGAAAATCTTTTTCATCCTGATTTGTCATTTATGTCTTAAATAGTGATTCATTTTCCACAAGTTTTGCAAGCACATATGAGTAGTATCACATCTATACTGACAGGTTCTACACAACCTCTCAGCTTGCTCAGGAATTGCATAAAATGAAAATACATATAGCAAGACTAGTATAGGGTGGTGCCTGTGGCTCAGCGAGTAGGGCACCGGCCCCATATAATGAAGGTGGCGGGTTCACACCTGGCTTCAGCCGAACTGCAAAACAAAAAAAATAGCTGAGTATTGTGGCGGGTGCCAGTAGTCCCAGCTACTTGGAAGGCTGAGGCAAGAGAATCGCCTAAGCCCAGGAGTTGGAGGTTGCTGTGAGCTGTGTGACACCACGGCACTCTACCAAGGGCAATAAATTGAGACTCTGTTTCTACAAAAAAAAAAAATAAGAATAGTATGGCTTCTTGGAAGGATTTTCCAAGTAACCTGAAAAAGAAGAAAGCTCAGGAATATGAATTATGTACCTATTAATGTGATATGAAAATACCTATTAATGTGATATGAAAATTATGTGCCTCTCATTCCATGACAAAAGGTTAGTGACAATGGTCAATACATACTTTGGTCCTCAAATACAGTTGATCACTGGTTATAGGAAGAAACTGCCTATTCGATTTGAAAACTGATAGTTATTTTATTTGGCCAGGGCCAGGTTTAAACCCACCACCTCCAGCATATGGGGCCGGTGCCCTACTCCTTTGAGCCACAGGTGCCACCCCCAAAACTGATAGTTATTTTAGAATACACAAAGTTTATGGGAAGAGTGGATAGAGCTGATCTGTACTGTGGATGTTACAGATTTACAAGGAGTTCCTACAAATGGAAAATGGTTCCTTCTGGTTGATAAAAGTTGCAATTGTGAACAGCTATGTACTTTACTCATTAGATAAGAAAGGGAATGGAGAAAAAGTGCATACACACCTTTTTTTTTTTTTTTTTTTTTTTTTGAGACAAAGTCTCACTTTGTCGCCCTATAGAGTGCAATGGCATCGTGGCTTACAGCAACCTCAAACTCTTGGACTCAAGTGATTCTCTTGCTTCAGCCTCCCAAGTACCTGGGACTACAGGCATCAGCTACAACGCCTGGTTATTTTAAAAGACAGGTAAAGACAGGGTCTTGCTCTGGCTCAGGCTGGTCTCGAACTCCTGAGCTCAAGCAATCCACCTACCTGGGCCTCCCAGAATGCTAGCATTACAGGTATGAGTCACTGTACCCAACCCAGACCCACCTTTCTTACAGAAGAAATCTTACCACTCAGCTTGTGAGCAATGTAAGGAACAGAAATTCAGGAGAGGCCATGCGAGGTAGCTCACACTAGAAAGGCTGCTTACAGCTCGGCGCCTGTGGCTCAATGGGTGAAGGCCCCAGCCACGTACACCTGAGCTGGCAGGTTCGAATCCAGCCCCGGCCCGCCAAACAACAATGACAGCTGCAACCAAAAAATGGCTGAGCATTGTGGCGGGCGCCTGTAGTACCAGCTACTTGGGAGGCGGAGGCAAGAGACTCACTTGAGCCCAGGAATTGGAGGTTGCTGTGAGCTGTGATGCCACAGCACTCTATCCAGGGCGACGGCTTGAGGCTCTGTCTCAAAAAAAAAAGAAAGAAAGGCTGCTTTCTCAGAGAGGCTTTCCCTGATACCCTAGATCTGAATTATGTCACCTATTGCTTCCATTTGTAAAGTCAAATCCAAGAAAAAAATAGTAATAAATAAATGAATTAGGTCACCGTATTTTATCATAGCATTGTTATTTCCTTTATAGCACTTATCATAGTTTCTAATATATATAATTTATATATATCTACACACACATAGTTATATCTTTACTTAAATAACATCCACCTCCCCTAGTAGACTGTAAGCTCTTTGGAAACAGATTCTGTCTGTTTTGTTCAGTATTCTGTATATAGCTTGGGGCCTGACATTCAATAAGTACTCAATACATCCTTGCCAAATCAATGATTCATCTCCTTTGAGAAACATTCTCTTCTAGCTCCTCATGTTAATCCTCTGTTATGACATTTATTACATTGCTGTTTCATCTTACTAAATTCTTAGCTACACGATTGCAGTTCATATACTTGAAAACATGTTCATTCATGCTTTTTGTTCTCATATCCTACCTCTAAGGTTAAACTCTGCATTAGGGTCACTTAACATGTGCTTTCAGGTAGCTCTGCTTCTAGCTTCTTGTGGGAGTTTCAGCTTCTTGTTTATTTTATGTATTTGGCTTTTCTGTAAATATCTGTTATGTCCATCGTTAACTCGATTCCTTAGCTCTAGCTCATTCCATTTCTCTAATCCTAAAAAAAAAAACAACAAAACAAAAACACTGTGTTGTTCTTAAAGAACAATTTCTTAGGGTCACATTTCAGCTTAGTAGAATAGAATATTAAATTTGCAGGAGACTTTTTAATGGCACAAGAACTATAAATGAGTACTTATTTGGCTGAAGATCTGAATAAGAAAAGGTTATACATTTGAGCATTGAATGATTTATTTTTCTTACTATGTCTTTCTCATCTAGGACAATTCTTTGTAGATATTTGGTGCTCAATAACTAGCAGATTGAATGCATACCTCCCCAAAAGCACTGAACTTAAGGTCAAAAGACAGGACACAAAATTCATGATCCCATTGTTTAACATTATGTTAGAAGTGGTAGACAGTGCAATAGACAAAAGTTTTAAATGAAATTATCATTATTTATATATGATAATATATTGGAAAACCTAAGGGGATCAACTAAGAAACTATTAAAAAACAATAAGAGGCTCAGCGCCTGTGGCTCAACAGGCTAAGGCGCCAGCCACGTACATCTGAGCTGGCAGGTTCGAAACCAGCCCGGGCCCGCCAAACAACAATGACGGCTGCAACCAAAAAATGGCTGGGCATTGTGGCGGGCGCCTGTAGTCCCAGCTACTTGGGAGGTGGAGGCAGGAGACTCTCTTGAGCCCAGGAATTGGAGGTTGCTTTTAGCTGTGATGCCAGGGCACTCTCTCCAGGGTGACAGCTTGAGGCTCTGTCTCAAAAAATGAAGGAAGAAAGGAAGGAAGGAAGCGGGAGAGGAAGGGAGGAAGGGCTGGGCTCGGTGCCTGTAGCTCAGTGGTTAGGGAGCTGGCCACATACACCAGGGCTGGCGAGGGAGCTGGCCACCCAGGCCTGCTGAACAACAGTGACTACAACAACAACAATAAAAAAAAAAGCTTGGCACTGTGGCAGGTGCCTGTAGTCCCAGCTACACGAGAGGCTGAGGCAAGAGAATTGTTTAAGCCCAAGAGTTTGAGGTTGCTGTGAGCTGTGATGCCACAACACTCTACCAAGGGTAACATAGTGAGACTGTCTCACAAAAAAAAAAGAAAAAGAAAATGTAATAGCGTAGCCAGTCATAAAATTGGTATTCAGCATTAGCAATTTTCTCATGTCAGAATAGTAACTAAATACAATAGAAGAAAATATCACATTCACAATTAAGATTAATAAAAAAAACTCACAATTGCTAGTACACACCACACAGGTGCAGTGGCATTGTTATTTATTTTTGAGACAGAGCCACAAGCTGTCACCCTGGGTAGAGTGCAATGACATCACAGCTCACAGCAACCTCCAATTCCTGGGCTCAAGCAAGTCTCCTGCCTCTGCCTCCCAAGTAGCTGGGACTACAGGTGCCCGCCACAACGCCCGGCCATTTTTTGGTTGCAGCCGTCATTGTTGTTTGGCGGGCCGGG
>CAUYON010173420.1:0-33821 GCA_963573935.1 Arctocebus calabarensis | reverse complement strand
GAGGAGGGAGGATGGGTAGAGGGAGGTCAATTAGAGGGATCACACCTACGGTGCATCTTAGCAGGGTACTGATGAAACTTATTAAAGGTAGAGTATCAATGTCTTTATATAGTGATCAAGAAAATGCCATGAAGGCTATCTCTAACAGTACGATCAAAATATTTCTGATTGCATATGAAGCACATTGTGCCCTATGATTGCACCAATATACACAATTATGATTCAATAAAATTATTAAAAAAAAAAAGTCCTGGATTTTGGCTGCACAACAATGTCAATATCTAAGGATATTCTGAACTATACACTTAAAAATGATTATGATAGTAAATTTTATGTTTGTGTATTTTTATCATAATTCAAAATAAAATCAATTGGTATACAAAAAAAAGATTAAATAAAGTGTCTCTTATTTTTTTAAAAAAAAAGGATAATAATTATGTGTCAGTGACATGCTCTCCCCTTCATATAGCAACTCAGACAGTAGGGGGAGAAGTCGGAATTTACATTTAGGTCATTTTTCTTTTTTTGAGACAGAGTCTCACTTTGTTGCCCCCGGTAGAATGCTGAGGTATCACAACTCACAGCAACTTCAAATGGGTTCAAGTCATTCTCCTGCCTCAGCCTCCCGAGTAGCTGGGACTACAGGTGTCTGCCACAACAACCGGCTGTTTTCAGAGACGGGGTCTCACTCTGGCTCAGGCTGTTCTGAAGCTCCTGAGCCAGGCAATCCACCCACCCCGGCTTCCCAGAGTGCTAGGATTACAGGTGTGAACCATCGCGCCCAGCCCGGTCATTTTGAATCCTTGGGATTTTCTAAGTATAAGATCATATCATCATCAAAGAGCAAAAGTTTGACCTCCTCTGATTCTAGTTAAATATCTTTTAATATCTTTCTCTCTCCTGATTGCATTGGCTAGGACTTCCAGCACTGTGTTGAATACTAGGGGTGATGGTAGACATCTTTGTCTGGTTCCAGTCCTAAGAGGACATCCTCTCAGCTTTTCTCCATTCAGTATGATATTGGCTGTTGATTTGTCATAGATAACTTCTATCAGTTTAAGAAATGTCCCATCTATGCCTTCAGTATGTTGATAGAGGTTGCCTTGAATCTGGAGATTGCTTTGAGTAGTATGGGCATTTTGAACAATGTTAATTCTTCTGATCCAGAATATAAAATGTCTTTCCATTTGTGTATTTTAGTTTTAAGTCTTATAGTCTGTGTTGAGATCTTCCCCCTCCTTGGTTAAATTTGTTTCAAGTATTTTATTTTTGCTTCTTGCAGCTATTAGTAGGATATTATTTTATTTCTTTTCAATATTGCTGTCAGTAGAGAAACACTGATTTTTGTATGTTGATTTTGTATGCTGTAAAATTGTGCAGTTTGTTATTGGGTCTAAGTTTTTTTAGTGGAGTCTTTAGGGGTTTCTGTACATAAGATCATGCCATTTGCAAATAAGGACAATTTACCTTCTTCCTTTCTAATTTGGATGTTTTTCTCTCTTGCCTAATTGTCCTGAATAGACATCCTTGACTTACTCTGGATCTTAAAGGAAAAACTTTCAACTTTCCTCCACTGAATATCATGTTAGCTATGGGTCTGTAATATATCACCTTTATTGTGCTGAGGTATATTTTTTCTATACTGAATTTGTTGAAGGTTATTATGCAACAATGTTGAATATTGCCAAATGCTTTCTCTGCATCTGTTAAAATCGTTTTTATTCTTCATTCTGTTAATGTGTTACAGGTATTGATCTACATGTGTTGAATTGCCTCATATCCTTGGGATGAATCCCACCTGATCATGGTGAATGACCTTTTTAATGTGCGATTGAATACTCAGTTTACTAGCATTTTGTTGAACATTTTTGCATCAATTTTCATTAGGGATATTGACTGGTAGGGTTTTGTTTGCAGGTTTCATATCTGGTTTTGTTATCAGAACAGTGCTGTTCTGGCTATAAAATTCATTCCACCCCTCTAATGAATCCTACATTTTACCTCTTGACTTCCATTTCTTATAAATGCAACATTCTTACCTAACAACTCCCACCCCTGCTCCTTTTTCTTTGAGGTTTAGTATAGATACTCCTTTCTGTTGGAAATGTTTTTGACTCCTAGTCAGGAATAGATGACCATCTTGTTGATACTGGACCCCGTTCTCCTTCCATCCTCACATTTCATGTAAACTGAATGTTTACACATCATTAAACATGTAATCATCTCAGGAGGGTGGAAACCCATCTCTCTTGTATACATTGGCATAGCATCTGGTACAAAGAAAGCTCTTAATATTACATTTGTTAAATAAATACATTTTGTCCACTGCACAGATGTTCACCCCTAAATGTGCATGATACCATTCACGGTTTCTAGTAACAAATATGAAAATAAGCAAATCCCTCGACAGTGAAGTTGATAGATTGAGGTGGTAGATGAGCATTTTCCCCTCTTTCCAATGACTTGCTATTTTTTATTCTATATTCCTGAACTCTGTGAGAAACGAGGCAAAAGCAAAATTTTGATTTGATTTTCACATTCTCTTCACTGTGACTACTGATTTCTTCAAACTTATTATTACATCTGAAAATTATTAGGTTGCAGATTATCACAGGGTCAACATGCAAAGATAAATATGGAATTCAAAGAGCCATAATTTATCAGTTACAGATTTTCTTAAATAAACGAGAAATTTAGAATTCATTTACAATTTCATTTATAATTTAAATTCAGTCATAATTTAATTTTATTTTTATTAGATCATATATGTATATATTAATGCACTCGTGGGGTACAATGTGCAGGTTTTATATATAATTTGAAATATTTTCATCATAGCCTTCACAGCATTTTCTTGGTTATTGTATTAAGACATTTGTATTCTACATTTAGTAAATTTCACATGGTGCATCTTACAAGGGTACATGTCGTTTACACTTTCAAAAAATTAACAGATGTGTGAGGAACAGTCATTTAACCATCCTTCTAGGATATTAAGAACCCCTCTTACAAGTTGAGCATCCCTTATCCAAAATGGTTAGTAAGTGTTTGAGCTTTCAGACTCTTCTGGAATGTGGTATGATTACATTGTACCATTTCAGCATCCCTGGTCCAAAAGTCTGAAATCTAAAATGCTCCAATGAATATTTCCTTTCAGTGTCATGTGCCATGAAGTTTCAGATTTTGGAGCATTTTGGATTTTTGGATCAGGATGCTCAGTCTGGACTATTTACTACCTATTTTTATAATTCAAAAGAAATAAAGATTAGAAAGAAACAAAACCTTCTCTGATCTGGAATGATGCTAAGAGCGTGTCAATGCAAGTCTCTTTGTGTTTTGTACTTATTTTTACTATTAAATAGATCAAGTTTTACAAAGATATCAAACATAGTATTAAAAACAGGAGGAAGAGGATTGGTGGGCACAAGATAAGGGCCTCCTGGGTGCAGAGTACAACTGCAACAGCAACTGTACTTAACATATGCAACCCTTGTACTCATTTGTACCCTCATATTAATCTGAAATTAATAAAAATAAAAATAAAAGAGAAAAAAAACACACTGAAGGGGGTGTGTGGCGCCTGTGGCTCAACAGAGTAGGGTGCCGGTCCTATATGCCGGAGGTGGCGGGTTCAAACCCAGTCCTGGCCAAAAAAAAAAGAAAGAAAAAGACACTGAAGGGTGGGTTGTTTGAATCATTTTCCTTGTGATTTGTCTATAGTGATGGAAACACTGTATTTGAAAGTACAGGGCGAGTTCTTTGAGGGTCCCAAAGATAGTGAATTAAGCTGCTAAAAAAAGTACAGAAAGTGCTCTGAGTTATGGTAACATTTTCTAAGTTGATTTCCAAGATATTAAGTGGCTACAATTGTTTTTCATTCTTTTGTTGAAGTGAAAATTTTGCTGAAGTGAAACGAATAGGAAAAAATAGCATTGGATTTTAACTATTACAATATATGACTTGACCAAGAATAGGAAAATTTTAAATGCCGAAAAAAAACCCACATTGCCTAGGAAAATAAGTGATTTGTGGAGAGGACAGAAACATTCTATTCCTATCCCCTGGAGTTTCCATCTAGTGAAAGGACAAATTAAAAAAAATAAAAATTAAACACCGTTTTCTTTCTTTTCTACTTTCCCTGAGGTCACTTGAATTCTTTGCATGCTAAAAATAGTCCCCTTCACGAGGATTTTGTCAAGAGAAGTCTTATAAATTCTAAACTTGCACAATTCCTTAAGGTCTTTATAGCATCACACGGGTGATGTAATATGTCCATCTATTCATAATTCTGTCTGTCCTATCCTTTCACTCGTTAGCTCAGCCTCTCATGGTGCGAACAGTTTTCTATGACCCCTACTTTTCCCTTAATGAATCACAGCACACACCAGGAGCACACAGGTAGGGTAAGGCTTTTCTCCATCTGTTGTCATGTTAAATTTAGATATCTCTCACAGTGCCCGGATTTGATAAAGACAGGTGTGTTATATGTACTAACGCAAAGGTATTTTATAATTCCTGCATGCAACGAGTAATTTTTCAACACACTGCAATTTCTCTTGGCTACAGTAAACCTTAAATGCAAAACACTCAGCTGGAAATACTAACAAAATAACCTTTTCAAGTGATTTTTTTTTCCTTTCCTGGTATCATCTGAAGCATGATGCCCAATGAGGTAGAACTTTAATTTCTATTTATTCATTTATTTAAATAAGGGAGCTTGGTGCTTGCAAAGTACGTGATTGTTTCCATTTCTAGAGATAGAACCATTCATTTATCTCAGGGCAAAATTTCTTTTTCTTTCCACTTTACAGTTTGAGGAGAAAGTGGGCAAATTTGCAAATTTGCATAAGGAGCCCAGGGGCTTGTTTCAGTGAAAGGATAACAATTCAGAGTCCTTCTTTTTGAGTTTCACATTTTTAAACCACATTTGAAGAACTGGGGCTATGAAAAGACTTGCAGGTAGGAGAGATAGCATGAATTTCCTGAAGAAAAGAGGAATCAGGACTAACATCCCAGCCACAGCACGAGTCTGCAAAGCATCAGACGTTTCCTTCTGGAATCAGTGATTCAGACACCATGGGTGTGGCTGGTACAAGGGGGCTCCCTGTGTGATGCTTCATATTTTATATTAGACTTTTGACTTTCCAGAATGGGGGACAGAAACACACAGACACGTACCCATAGCAAAGAAGACTGAGCTTTCACCTTCCTTTCTATTAGGCACCTCTAATAGGCAGAGCTATCAAGACCCTGGGATTGAGGCCTGGAGAGATAAAGGATGGACTTCTCCCAAATCAGAGAGAGAAGGGCATAAAGGCGTTTAATATAGGTGTAAGTCAACTCTGTTCCTACATGTACCTTAAATTTGTAAGGATTTTGTTTCTCTCTTAATATATCCATCTGACTATAAATCGTTGTCCTACTTTGGGGCTTGATGGAACAAAATGAATTTGTGTTAAAGGAAGCAGGTGCCTCCTCTCAAAGTGATTTCAATATTCAAACTTGGAAGATTTCCAGGGCAAACATTAGGAAAGCCTAATGCCTGTGACTAGGCTTTGTGTGTGTCAAGGGCCAGACTGCACTGTGTCAGAATTCGCTTCTCTATAGACGTCCAGAAGGGCTGGGCCATGGTAGATCCTCCTGTGAGCTCTGAGGTGACGTGGAGCCCTAGCACCCTGTGGCTCACACACATTTCACCCTCCACAGCCACCTCTTAGCCTGACACAGCACACGCCTGACTGCTGCTCACATCCCCCAGCTCCTCCTGCAGCTTCTGACTCCTGGCCAAATGTGTGTGTTCATCCATGATGAAGGGCCGAACAGCCATGAATGGATCATAGACAACAGAAGTTCTGATCTCTCACCGTACAGATGGGGAAACTAACAATCCAGGACCCAGACCAGTGATGCTCTCAGAGAGGCCCTGGTGTCTCCTGACCTGACCCCATGTGCTGACCTTCCTCTCTGACCCCTCCAGGAACAGTGGCCTTACACTCGGATCCCTTCATAGCTCCCATTTCAACAAAGTGCTCTTTTTCACCCCTCTTAACCTAGAAAACAAAATCCACACACTAAGAATATCCCTGTTGTTGGTGCTAAGGGAGTGATTTCACATGTTACAAAGTGATGCCTACTCAGGCATTGCTGGTGCCTGATGCCTGAGGCTTTGGCACCTCTCCAAGTTCAAAGCCAGCCATAGCCTCTCATTTCTAACCTCATGGAACCACCTTTTACAAATAAAAAAAGAATAACTGTGGCCCTTAAGTTATAATATATGTGAAAAGTAGGATATAAAATTGGATGAAGAGAGCCATACTAACAGCAGGGCAGCCTGGAAGTTAGGTATTATTGCACTTCTTGTGTTAGAAAATGAAGAAAAAAATAAGATAGTGAGCTTCTGGGTCCTGGCCTCCATAGATTTCACATTTAAAAAGTTGCTTAGAGGATGTATACGTTTTAAAAGGTAGTGAGCACCCTACTAACCCAGTCCCACTGCTTGTTATTCATATGATTCATGATCGTGTTGACCTCTCTGTGCCTCAATTTCCTAAGGTTAAAATTACAGCATGATACTATATATCTCATGGAATTGTTTTAGGATTAAATGAGAAAATACATAAAAAATGCCAAATGGTCTCCGACTATTGCAAGCAATATTTTAGCTATTATCATTAGTATATGTGTTAGCCCTTCCCAATCCAAATTTGTGCTACCTGCATACTGCCCAGTTCTTATTTTGGGGTGGGAAATATGTTGATGGATTACTTGTAATTATCCTATAGTTTTAAAAGAGAAAAACAAATGAATTCACCTGATTTTGTTACCTATTTTGTGTTATATAAAATTAAAGTGTTTGTGTCCTACATAGGATTGGAAAGGGTTTTAAGTGAGTTTATGTTTAATCCTCAAAAACTTCTGCAAGGTGGATGTGTATGAAAAAATAAAAGCCAAAAACATTCGAATTCCTTACAGATACAACTGAAAACAGCAGTTGAGACAATGGGAATGTTACAAAGCTGTTCCCATTCTTACATTATGTGATTTCCAGACACTAGTTTAGGTGATGTGTTCAAGGCTATTCAGCAAGGTGGTTAAAAGCTTCGACTCTACAATCAAACAGCCTAGAATCAGATCTCAGCACAGCTGTTTACTGTCCCATGTGACTTTGTGCAAGCCCCGGACCTTCCCACACCTCAGTCCTCTCACCTGCAAAAAAAGGTGTTTCCAGGGTGGTGGGAAGTTAAAGCTATGAGCAAACACTTGCAAGGCACTGAGAACAATGACTGGAGCAAGTTAGTGCCATCTAAGCATTGCTATCCCTCTTGACTCTCAGTGTGATATTCTTGCTTGTTCATCCTCTTTTCATTTTAAACATGTTTACCAATCTAGCCCAGTCCTAACCTTCACTAGAAAGTAATTATTCAAAATATAGGTCATTGCAGCTCAATTCATAATAGCCAAGTCATGGAAGCAACCCAAGTGCCCTTTGACCCATGAATGGATTAATAAATTGTGGTATATGCACACCATGGAATACTATGCAGCCTTAAAGAAAGATGGAGCCTTTTACCTCCTTTATGTTTACATGGAGGGACCTGGAACATATTCTACTGAGTAAAGTATCTCAAGAATAGAGGAAAAAGTATCCAATGTGCTCTGTACATCTATGAAACCAAATTATATTTACTCACACTTTGTTATGAAAGATAGAACACAACTATAGCCCAGGATGAAGGAGACAAATGGAGTGGGACAGGAGGGGAGGGGGGAGGTTTGAGACCCTTTTACCAGGGTAAAAGGCGAGACCACACCTATAGAGCATATTGCAAGGGTAAAAGTCAAATCTGCCAAGTGTAGAACTTAAATGTCTTAACACAATAATCAAGTAAATGAAGCAAAAGCTATGTTGATTGGTTTCATGTAACTACATCAGATTGTATAAAAAAAATCAACACATTGTACCCCACATATGCATAAATATATTTATGATCTATGTGTATTTGACTCAATAACAAAAAAAAAGAAAAAATGCTTATCATCCTTAATTATCAGAGAGATGCAAATCAAAACTACTTTGAGATATCATCTAACTCCAGTAAGATTAGCCCACATCACAAAATCCCAAAACCAGAGATGTTGGTGTGGATGTGGAGAAAATGGAACACTTCTACACTGCTGATGGGAATGCAAACTAATATGTTCCTTTTGGAAAGATGTTTGGAGAATATTTAGGGATCTAAAAATAGACCCGCCATTTGATCCTACAATTCCTCTACAAGGTATATATCCAAAAGACCAAAAATCACATTATAACAAAGATATTTGTACCAGAATGTTTATTGCAGCCCAATTCATAATTGCTAAGTCATGGAAGAAGCTCAAGTGCACATTGACCCACGAATGGATTAATAAATTGTGGTATATGTACACCATGGAATATTATGCAGCCTTAAAGAAAGATGGAGACTTTACTTCTTTCATATTTACATGGATGCAACTAGAACATATTTTTCTTAGCAAAGTATCTCAAGAGTGGAAGAAAAAGTACCCAATGTATTAAGCCCTACTATGAAACTAATTTATAGCTTTCATATGAAGGCTGTAACCTAATTATAGCCCAAGAAGAAAGGGAAAGAGGGGGGGGAGGAGGGAGTATGGGTGGAGGGAGGGTAATTGATGGGACCATACCCATGGTGCATCTTACAAGGATATATGTTAAATTTACTAAGTGTAGAGTATAAATGTCTTAACACAATAACTAAGAAAATGACGTGAAGGCTATGTTAACCAGTTTGATGAAAATATTTCAAATTGTGTACAAAACCAGCACATTGTACCCCATGATTGTATTAATGTACACAGGTATGATTTAATAATAATAAAAAAAAGAACCAAGAAAAACAAATAGAACAACCTATAAGAAAGAACCTGCTTGCTATCTAGGAAGCACTAAGAAAAGAAATTTTAACATTATAATCGTAGTTCTTAAAGATGATTATAATAAAAACTAAAGTAGAAAACAAATTACAAGTCAGATAATAATAACAAACACCTAAGAATAAGCGGCTATAAATAAGATTCGGGACAAGAAAGAATTACTGTAAACTAAAGGAATAACTTAAGAAGACTTTTCTATAGATTGATTTGAAAATAGAACTGAAACAATCTCTCAGAATGTAAAACAAAGGCAGAAGATGGAAAACACAAGATAAAAGTTAGGAGACACAGAGAATCTATCCATGAGGTTCAACATTCATCTAATATTAGGTACAGATGGGAGAGAAAAAGTGAAATAGTAAGTTTTTCTCAGAGGAATGATAGCAAGATATTTCGCAGAATTAAAACAGACATGGAAAGGGAGAGGAGAGCAATCAATCCAAAATCTGTCTAGCAGTTTCTCACTAGAGGTAGTTTGCATTTTATACTAAATCAATCTTCATTAATGGGAAAGTCTTGTATATTATTAATAGATTTGGTAACAAGAAATAAGTTAAAAAGTGTAAACCATTTAAGATCCCTAGGCCCTCACAGTAAATGCTAGGACCAATGATTTTCCAAGAATTGTGACAATTGAATGTGCTCCACTTGTTATCAAACAAAGGCAGTACTACCTACATTGAAGAAGCACTGGAAGGGATTTCTGCACCATTCCCATACCTCCTTTTCCCTTTTTCAAGTAGCCTATATTTTTACCTGCTTCCCTTCCCTGATCTATACATTACTTGTGTTTAAAGAATTTGGGTAAGGCCTCTGGAGAGACTTAAGCTGCAAAGTGGATGCCAGTGACAGCTTACTTTTTCATGGTAATAGAATTCTGACCATAAATAGGCCCCACCTCTATGCATAGAACCAGTCATCTTTTCCATTTTTGGAAAAGACTAGTGATGAGGAGATGGAAATGGAGAGACGTCCATTTACAACAGCAATGATTAAATCACCAAAGATGTTGAAAATTAAACCCAGTTGTCACTGGTTATAAAGAAAAGCAGTAACAACAACAACAAACAAATGCCATGATAGAACAAATAGAACAGTAATCCTAAAAGAATATTGTTAAACAGTGGGATAGAAAAGATTTTGTGTAAAAAAAAATCTTCTGCTTAATATTTTTGGAGAGGTTCAAGAAAGTTTTGTATCTATAGATAAGAACAGTATGCTATGAAAAAGGAACAATCATAGAATAAGAACAATTATAGCATAAACGCTTAGAAATTAAGCATCTGTTTGCTAAAATAAAATAAAAGAAGAATGGAAATGCAAAGTCGAAGAAATTTTCTACAACATGAAAATAAAAATCAAAGTAAAAAACTTAAGATATGCGAGAGGATTATCCTAAGAAGTACAATATTTGACTAATACTACTTCCATAAAATGCTTTGAAAATAGATGTTATCACATGCATTGCTTATGGGTGAAAATAAGTTAAAGCAAGTCTATGTCAAAAGAAATTCTTCATGTATTCGTTTTGGATTTGAATGAATTTTTCTGTCATCTATGTAGAATATAGGTCTCAGGATCATAGATTCACTCCTTCCTCGTTGGTAATTTGAAGGGTCATGAAACATATTAATATTAATCATTATTAAGACCTAAGCATTTTCTGAATATAGCTCAGGAGATTTCACAGGAAGGACAGCAGAAGGAGCAAACATCTGATATGGGCTTGCTGTGCTTACAGACTTGGGGGGAACTTGAGCCCAGCTCTACCATCCCACTCTGGGCTTAGGCACTTAGGTACCTCTTCACCCTAAACTCACCCAGGAACTTCCCTCAGATATTTATCTGAATTGTTCCTCACTTAAGTCAGATTTTCACCCAAATATTGTCTCCTAAAAAGAGGCCTTTCCTAATCCTCTGAATAAAAATAGACCTCTCCTCTCCAAGATCACTTCCTGTTTGGATGGCTTTATGTTTCTTCTTATAATTGCCTGGCATTGTGCTACACATTTTCTGGTTTTGCTACAGGAATGAATGCTCCATGAAGTGCAGGACTTTTGTTTTGCTCACCTGGGTATTCCTTGTGTTTGGCACATGGTAGATGGTCTCTACGTGCTATCATTTGGCAGATTTTGTGCAAAAATACCACGAGGGAACTTCCATGGTATTTTTATTAATATGTTTTTATATTTCAAGGAGCCTCCCTTTCTGTTTTCCACTTTTGCCTTTGGTTCCCTTTCCTATTGAGGTAGCTATGAAAACCAGGAAAAATGCAGACAGATGTGTGAAGGCAGAAGGGGCTGCCACAGTGGTGGCTGTGGTTCTATTTTATCCCCAAATGCTATTCGTGTGGAAAGTTTTACCCTTAGCCTTGTGACACATTCAAAGCACGTGGCTGTGTGAAGTGCCGGAGTTCAAGCTCTTGGGAGTGGAAATCTTTGAGGCTAGGAGAAAAATTTATAGAATTCAGATCATATGTTATTTGTTCAGCTTCAGTTACAAGTGACTTAGCAAAACAAAGGTTTAAAGTTCCCAACTGAGCATTTAAAATAAAAATAGAATTTTGTAGGAAGTGCAACACCTTTCATTTCAAGAGGCAATGATCCTTTTCAACAAATGGCGTAACAGAAAACTCCAAGGTGGCCATCCAAGGCGACTAACAATCTTTGTGGAAAATAGAAAACTCTAGCTACCAATAACCTCCTTGCTTTTGCAATGCTGAGAGAGATAGGGAGGTATATGCTTGGCTGCAAATAATTCTGAAGTTCTAATGTGTCTAAGGATCTGAGTAGGAGGAAGTTGCTTCAGAGTGGCTATTTTAACTCTGTATCTTGAAAGTTTATTCCCTTGTACTTTTATAAGTTGGAGGCCTCATTTTCTAGCACTCTGCTCATCCATCACTGGCCATATATGACCAATTGTAAGAGTCAGCACTAGCAAGACAAATGATACGTTTGGGGAGGGACAACAATCAGATCTGTAAACTATCTGATGCAGAAGGTTGTGAAGCCACAATGAGAGGGCCAGATGTTCTATTCCTTTTGCCTTCAACCTTACTATACCATTGTACAATGCATCCAATCCTATGGAGATATTTCTCTCAGTCTGGTGAGCTAATTCAAAAATCTACAACATTGTCATTTCCATCATGTAGCCTTCCTCTACCATCTTTCCCCCCAGATAGAGTGAGTCACTTTCTTCTGTGAAACCCTGAGCACTTTTGTTCATGCCTCTGTTGCAGGCCCTATTTCACATTATAAGTAAGAGTTTATCTGTTTGCATCCTTTACTAGGTAATTAAGTTGTCAAGGGTACAGACCAAAGTCCCTTCCTTCTTGTAGCCTGTAGTGTTTAGCACAGTGTCTGGCTCAGAAAGTGAATAAATGAGTGATGTTAGTCATCCATAATGTGCACTGATCTGCTACCTCCAATTTTGTGACCAAATTCTCCCATGGCCTGATGCTGCCCCTCTGCCTGTGGATGAAGTCATTGCAGGGGATTCATCCTCTGCCAGTCCCTGGGGGAAATTGTGCAAAACAACTACAGTGGCAGAGGCCACCCTGACTCCTACTGGTGTAATGGATCATTGCTAGAAGGTACACTGCTGTGTGTTTCCTTCCCATTTCAGCAACTTCCAAGCCAATCCCAAAGGTTTACTATTCTACCTGCTCCAGAAGCAGAGCTGTGGCTGACAGAAAGATCGAATCTACTTCGTGGAGGTCTCTGCCTGTCTTTGATGACATACATACTCTGCTGAGATGAACCAATAGCAGCAACTTGTGCTGCTCCTTTAAATTAATTTTCCCTGCTGTGTTGAGTCTCTGCCTTCTCAAAAGAGTGACCAGATGTCTTTGAGTGCCTCTGGCAGGCTTGGCACCAGGAGACACTGCCATTTATCCAAGTGTAACTCCAACAGGACGTCAGGCCATGGTGCTGGTGAAGGGTCTCCTAACTGCCCTGAGTTTGGGGATATTTTCAACACAGTCTGAATTCTTAGGCATCTGTCTACGGCTTAGTAAATTAATGCTTGTTAATTTATCAATAGGGCCTTAAGCCACCACAACAAAACCTTTCTGAGATATCTTGCCATGCAGGGAAGATGGGTCAAGTTCATTATTTCAGAACTTGGCATCATGCTTTCACCGAACAGGTATAGAACATAGCTGTGCTGAGCTGTTGTTGAGTCCGAGAGTGAGGCATCCTCCCCTGAGTAATACCAATTAATCATGTCCATCCCTGGCAAAATTAATGGGTAGACTCTTGTACAGTTCAACTATCTACCAGCCAAGGCACTGGACTGGTACTCTGACTACTACGTGGCTTATGACTTTTGGTTCGTTAATCTTAAAAATGGTGAAATTTGTAGCTCACTGGAAGAATTATTAAAAACACTGTTACTGGTGCTAGGTTTTAGAGCCCTGCGGATAGAAGGTGTAGTACAAATTGCTCCAAATGGGGCAACAGGAACCCTACCTCCTAGGCTGCCACTGCCAACATCTACCTGTGTGGCTTTGGACTAGTCATCTCACTTTTCTGGGCTTCATACTTGTCTCACAGAATAGGAGGGCTCCTTCCAGCCTCGTAACTCTGGAATGGAGAGATCACTGGGAGCATCAAGGATTCTCATTTTCTGCCCACACAGGAAGGCTCTCTCTCCACAAACAAGATCCGGGGAGTATGGTTTAGCTTTGTCCAGGTCTGTGAGCAAGGAAGGACTCGTGCTCTTGGGGCACCATTTTCTTGGACTAGAATCCAGTGGTGCTGGTGGATTTGTGAGACACAAAAGTATATCAAAACCCACTTGTTTTTCCCTGAAAAGCTGTTTCTATTTTTAATTTCATATCTGAAATTAAATAGATAACAGTGTCTAAATTATGTTGAAAAGTATGATTTTATAGAAAGAAATCTGAATACTGTATACCCCTTAGCAAATAACATGCACAGAAACACAGCTCCCTCAAATAATGGGATACATGTGTGTTTTTCCTCCAGCTCCAATGGTTTAAAGGAATTACTCTTTCTGTCTATGTTCTCAAGTTCAGTGCTATCTTTGGCGCCTTTCTCTGGTCTTTTCTATTTATTCTAGTATTGATCTTTATGTGTTCCTACTCTCTTCATTTCTCTATCAGTCTTTCTCTTTTGTTTCTTATTCCTTTGTTCAAGCTTTCGCCATCTATCATCCCGACAACCACAGTATCTTTTGGTTTACCTACTCTAGTCTCTTTCCTTTCCAAGCCATGTGGCAGACTGCTACTTGATGGACCTACTTGAAAAGCACCTCTGATTAAGCACAATCCCAGTATTTATACTGCTTGCCTGCAGTGGTTGAGACAGTGGGTTATTTCGTCAGACTCTCTGGGTTTAGATCTGGGCTCTGCAGCTTGCTAACTGCATTCTTGCATAAGTTATGTACCTTTTGCAAGTGTCACTTTCTTCTTCCATAAAGTGGACTCAATTATTGATCCAATGATGAAGACCTGTTACATAGTTTACATGAGAAAATATGAGTATGTGCTTGGCATATAGCAATTGTCCAAAACTAATGGCCATTCTGTTCTGCATGGCTCTTCCGCCTTAGGCCACAATATTTCTTCCCAAACATATGTGCCATTAAACTCTTTTTCATCACCTGTGTGAGTCTGGATTGTTCATTCAGCCTTACAATATATAGGAATGTTCCTACCTCTGCACTTGGGCACACTTAGGTCTTTATACCTGGTTCTTTAGTTACCCAGGGTTAGATCAGACATTCGGAAAAAAGTATGGAAAATTTCACAAATATCAAAAATACCGAGAACCGTGAAATAAGCTTCATCTGCCCTTTGCTCAACTGCAACAATTATCAGTGCATCTCCAATCTTGTCTTAACTTTACCTTGGAAAATATTATTTTGAAGTAGATCCCAGATACTATATCATTTTGTTGTAGATACTTCTGCAAGTATCTCTAAAAGTTAAGGACTCATTTTGCAAACAACCATTATGCCATTATCACATCTAAAAAATGAATATTTTTTAATATCAAAGATCTAGTTGATGTTTAAGTTTCTCCAATTGTCTCATAATTGTCCATAACATAGTTTTTCATAGTTGGTTGTTCAAATAAGGATCCAAAGTCTACCCATTGCATTTGGTTGATATGTCTATTCAATTTCTTTTATCCTATACATTTCCCACCTCTTGTTTTTTTCTTTTGTAATTTATTTGTTATAGAAACAAAATCATTCTGTCCTTTGCTCCTCACATTCCCTGGTCAAACATGCTCTTCTGAGTTCTGTACCAGTGGTAGGTAGTCGTGTCTACAGGCTCCATCAGCCTTGGGTTTGAAAGTTAGGGCAAGAATCCTCCTTCATAGGTAATATCAAGAGGCATTTTCTACCCACTGAGTTGTGGGCATGAGTCTAGTTGTGCAGGAGGCATGAGTCACCTCTCCCGTCCCAGGTTGCATGTTCCCCCTCCAGGGCCTACCTCACTGATATTTTCTTGAGAGCAAACATTTGCCTGTTATCAGAGCTTTGGAGGTGTGAGTTTTCCTTTCCTTCCTGTGATGGTTAAATTTAGGTGTCAACCTGACTAGATTAAAAGATACTCAGATGGTAAAACATTATTTCTGGGAATGCTTGTGCGGGTGTTTCCAGAAGAGAAGTCTGTGGACCAAATAAGGAAGACTTGCCTTCACCCTCTGTGGATAGACACAGTTCAATGGGCTGGGGGCCCAGGTAGAGCAAAAAGACAGAAGAAAGGTATGTTTTTTCTCTCTCTTCTGGAGCTGGAACATCAGAACTCCAGCTTCTTTAGCTTTTGGACACCAGACTTACACTCATAGCTTCCCAAGTTCTCAGGCCTCTATCTTTGGACTGAGAGTTATACCATCCACTTCCCTGAGTCTGAGGCCTTTGGACTTGGATGGAACCATGTTAGCAGCTTCCCTGGGACTCCAGCTTATGGACAGTATATTGTGAGACTTTCCAGTGCATTTCTCCATCATAGAAAGCTAATCCCCTCTCATTTCTCTCTCTCTCTCTCTCTCTATATATATATATGTACATATAGGTATAGACATATACACACACATATACATATATATATCTCCATCCCTGTGTTGGGTGTGTGTATGTATATATCTAGAGAGAGAGAAACCCCTGCATGTCCTATTGGTTCTTTCTCTCTGGAGATCCCAATTAATATACCCTTCAGGTGGATATCAACTTTATAAACATCATTTTTCCTACCACTGAAACTGCTTAGCAAAGTTTTAGTAACAAACAAAATAACAGACACACTAAGAACACTAGGCAGATTTTTTGAGTGCTTAGCCAGTGCCAGGCACTATGCTGAAGCTCTAACACACGTTATCTCATCACATAATTTCACAAGACCTTTACAAGGAAGATATTTTACTATGCCCATTCTAGAGAAGAGACCACTGAGGCATGGAGTTTAAGAACCTCACCCAAAAGAACTTTTAAATGATGTCCTGAGTAACTGGGATTGATCTTCAGTATTGGGTCCTTACCTGTGACTGTGATTGAGCCCTATGGATAACCCCACTTTCCCCTCTCTATGAGAAACCTTGACTTCCTTGTGAACTGAGGCTGTTGAGTTACCTGGATGTTAATAGAACTTTGCTAGTAGTGGGTAAGGATGTTGAGAGTATAAATTCAGTTTGGCAAAATGCTGTGAGAGCTGCCGCTTCATAGTGACTGCTGTTTAGTAGTTAGAAGAGGCTGTGAGTGTGGCTGCTTAGAATGGAATCCTAAAGGCAACTTGCTGGTTGCGTGACCTTGGGCAAGTCACTTAACCTCTCTGTGCTTTAGTTTCCTCATAATAAAATAAGTATAACAGTGCCTTGCATGTAGTAAGCACTCATTGTTACCTGCTACGCTTGTCATTATCAATTCAATGTGTTTAAACATTGATCTGAAAGAAACAAATAGAAAGCTTAAAAATAGCATTTTACTTGGATGGATTTGGAGAACATCCTCCAAAGTAAAATACCACAAGCACCCAATGTACTCAATACCAATATGAAACCAGTAGATGAATAAGGGCACACCCACACAAGAGAGAAACAATTAAATTCAAGTAGGGGGAGGGGAGGAGAAGGGGGGAGGAGGGATGAGGTTAAGCTCCCATCTAAAGGGCACAATGGAGAGGTATATGGCACATCTCCTGGGTGAAGGTCTCAACTACAACTTGGACTTTACCTAACAAACGCAAACAAAGTAACCTAATCATTGGTACCCTCATATTAATATGAAATTTTTAAAAATAACATTTTTATTTGTTGTTGTGAAAAGGCCATCTTCCCCTTCCCTTAACTATTTCTTTCATATCCTTCTTTTCTTTCTTTTTTCCCTCATAGAGGAATTAGAAGCACTGAAGTCACTCCCCACCGTGCTCCCCCATCACACACATTTTAATTAAGGTATCTTTTGAGAAGGAATACGTTAATCCAAAGTGATCACTTTGATACTCAAAGAGACACATTTGGAGGCTACTCGGCGAAGGGGAATTAAAGACAGAGAAGCTGAATAAATAGCAAGCAAAATGTTAATGTTTTGGCTTTGTGGTGTCTGCATCTGAGAGCCCTCTTCCCAGATTTTCTGGCCGGCTCCCGCTGGACGCCCCCGGCGGCTCCTTTTGTGTGCGCGGGAGCCCTGGCTGCGGATCTCCGCGCTGCCCCTAGAGGTCAGTCTGATCCAGGGATTGTCCCTCATCCGCGCAGCTCTGGACCCGGTTGGAGAGGCTCTGGGCCCAGGACAACGCGGCTTCCAGGAGGGCTTCCTCGCCAAGCGCTGTAACCTCCCTGGCTGTGCCCGCCCGGCGTCAGCTGGCCAGTCCTGCGTTCCCTTCTTTCTAAATGCGGATTTAGCAGTGTCAGGAGAGGCTGAATTTTTCTTCAACATTTTACGTGACTAGGGGATAGCCTCACTTTTTGATGGCAAGAAGAAAAGAAAAATAAAAATAAAGAAAAGGAAGAAACGATGAAGATACATGGCTTAGTAATATTTTCTAATAAACTGTAATTTTTGCTTGTGCTACATTCAGCCTATTGCATGAAAGGGCCAGAAAGTGTGAGGGCTGTGAGAGGCCCTGCATGTGAAGAAACCGAATTTCATCTTGCAAGAACTGAGGACCTGAGAAGAAAAATCAAGCAAACAAAAAACCCTCATTATTACTTTTATCTTAACTCAGTTATTTCCATTGTACATAATCTTATTATTTAAAAATTGACAGTGAAGGATTACTAGTTTTAAGGGCCTTGCATTGATGTAAGAGTAATTACGGGGTTAGATGACAAACTAGCATAGCTGGTAACGTTAAGAGGCAGATTGTTACTTTCAAATTCCAGGAGGCGGGCAAAGGGTTGGCACTAGCGATTTGTGAGGTCCTAGGGAGGTAACCTAGCCTCTCGGTGCCTCAGTTTACTTACCTGTAAAACAAGCTTAAATTGAGAAAATTTGTTTAAGAAAAAACCCTTAAAGAATAAAGGTGAAGACTCTGAACGTTGGCTGATCTTGATTATTATGATTAGAAATATTACAAAGGACGTTCTTCTAATTGTAGGGATGGGTGGGAATGCCCTTTTTCATTTTAGGGAGCCCAACCTTAATCCTTCCCTCCACCCCATGATTGCTAAAGAGATCTTCTGATTTTGTGAGCCCCTCCCCCCATATGAAAACTCTCTGTCTGAAGAAAGCATAAGGAATGTCACCGGGAATCCAGGGGTAGAATTAGGATTGAGGTGGTAAGGACCCGTGGGACAGGTGCTGGGAGAAAAGCCTGCCCCAAGAGACATTTCCAGGGAAGAATTCTCCAGATTTAGCAACTCCCACAAGATTAAACTCTGAAGGAACAAGACCTTCAACGGGACTTTGCCTGTTTTCTTTCTAGCTCTGTGTTGAAGTTAGGTGTGTATTGTTCATGCTCAAATCAGCCACTCTTAGCCTCTAAGAGATTCCACCCCCTCGTGGCTTCTTGTGCAGGGGAGGTTTATAAAAATGCTTCCTTTGGTGCAGATTGCTGGACAAGATGTCACTGCGATCTCCTCCTCACAAACTATCTTGGGGACTATTTATTTTTAATGCACCCACCTTACAAAAGATAAATAGTAAGAAAGCTGACCCAACTGCCGACCACTCACTCGTTCGAGCTTTTCTGTGTTCTTTCCATTGCCTTTACTATGTTTGTGGTATTTCAAGAGCTTGCCATGTGGACATTCCTCTCATTAGTCTGTAGTCTATTATGTAAGGCTGACGGCTCATCCTTCCACCGAGCAGATCCTGAGATATTTGAAGCCAATTACCAAGGCTCCGTAATTCTTTTTTGCTGGTCTCTAACCTTTACTCCTCATGGGACATAATTTTCAGATTTACCATTATCCCAGTCACTGTCAGTTCCTAGATCTTCTCCAGCTTTTAGATATTGCTCATCACCTCTTAGATTTTGGTCACGGTGAATGCAGTGCTGTGTATAGGGTCAAATTTCCCCACAGTGCTGGTGTATCACCTGCTTTATTTGGAATGCTCCGCTGTCATTAAACATGTTAGTGCTTCTGATGCCAACAACATTTTTCTCTTAAATCATGGAGCACGGAGCAAAATAAACTCCAAAGCCTTTTTTATATCAATGGTCATTGAACCACATCACTCCTCATCCAGTCTGGTTGTTTGAATCCAAAGTCTGGATTCTATATTTAGCTCAACAATACCAACTTGAAAATTTTGTCTCTTTGGCCAGACATCATGTATTCCTTGATGTCAGAAACTGTCTCTCAACTCTATATTTCTCATGCCTATTACTATGCCTGGCATTTTATAGATGCTTAACAAATGTGGAATCAAAAAAGAATGGGCTACTGAGAGTCTTTGAATCTTAAGTTTCTTATTCATGACTCTCCACAATATTATCTATAATATATAAATATGTTGAAGTGTTCTTCTGTATTTTCATCCCATATCAGTAATATTTTGATTAAGGCAGAGCTGTATGGGACCTAATTAAACACCATCATTCATAAAATGTAATGAAAATACTGATAGTAATCAACATTGTCTGGATCACATTTGATTAATAAACCATACATTTACTTCATTTTCCTATTACCTAGCTTATAGTTTTTTAGATCTTGAACACAAAGATTTTCAGAAAGTTTTGTTGAATGGTGTGTTAAAATCAAGATGCACGATAGCCATGCATTCCTGAGATTCAAATATTATAACCAGGCACAGGAAATGAGGTCAGGGTATCACAACTTGAGTCTTAGTGATTTTTTTGTTTCCTCAGGTAAATTGCTTAATCTATCAGTATTACTAGTGCCTAATCAAGAATTGTGAATTAAAAAGTACTATGTTATTGAGTTGTTGCGTCAGTAGCACAAGATAGTCCCTGTAAAGCATTTAGTGTGATGCCTGACACATAGTATACACTTAAAAATGCTAACTACTTTTGTTATTACTTTCATCAGGGCACCTAATGAATTCACTCCGTTGCTTAGGACCCAATAAATTGTTCATTCATGCTATCAAGTCTGTTTTGATTTTTTAAATTAGTTTAGCCAGTTTGGTGTCCTTAAGCCAAAAACTGTGGTTGGCTCAATTTTTATCATATCAACCTTTTTTTGTTTACTTGTTTGTTTTGTTTCTTTGCCTGGAAGAGACAAAGACCTGAGTGTGTTTCTTGTGAGCAGATGCACGTGTTTATTTAAGCTGGTGGCACAGGGCTGGGAAGAGAATGAGACAGAATGGCCAACAGAAAACCTTGTAAATACAGGTCAGGCCAATGCAAAGAAAGTTTGTTGGCAAAATCATCTGTGTGTCAGTGATTTGTGAAAACCAAACACAGGGAGTTTTTGTCCTCAATCCACAAGGTAGCTTAAGCATCTGAGGTTGTTACTCACCTCTATGTGGTTTGATCTTTTGAGTTTTATCATGTGATTTCTTTTGTTGTTTCAGTTGAATGTGTCAATATCCTCATCTGTCCCAGGAAAGAGTTCCAAGGAATTGTTACCATGCACTAGTTTTCACCATACCATTGTACTAGATTTTTCTAAATTGGCTTTGATATTATTTAATTATCAAACATTCTTATGAATTACTTATTAATATTGTAAATTTCTAGAGAGTTTGAGGAATTTGTCCAAGGTCACGCAGCTAGTAAGTGATAAAAATAAGATCTGTTTGACTCCAACATTCATGGTTTTCACCATTGTATTATATTAGCCTCTTGTGACATGCTTGTGTCTTTAAGACAATCTCAGTGGTCTCTGCAGTTCATTGCAGTGAGTTTTGGGAATTCTTTATGAAAGCAGGGGTAGCATATATATTACTAAAAAGAACCAATGGGCCATAACACTTGTTTTTTTTCTCTGGAGGAAGTAGAACCAAAAGAGAAGTTGGATATAAATTATTCATAGACAGCCATTAATTACCTTCTTTAGGTTTTGAAGTTGGACCCTTAGTTATTCAATTCATAATTGACTAATTAATAATTTAATCAATTCAACAAATATTAATGAAGCACTTACCATGTGCTTGTCACTGTCCAAAGTGCTGAGGAACTATGTCAGATTCAAAGCCTTTCTTTAGAGTTTGTACATTGATCTAAACTGAGTACTCACTTTTGTGTGTGTATGTGGGTTTTTTTTTTAGACAAGTTCTTGCTGTGTTGCCTAAGCTAGAGTGAGTTTCAGGATCATAGCTCACTACAGCCTCAAATTCCTGGGCTCAAGCGATCCTCCTGCATTAGCCTTCTGAGTTGGTGAGACTATAGGCATGCACCACTATGCCTGGCTAGTTTTTCTACAATGTTTGTAGGGATGGGAATCCCACTATGCTGCCTAGCATGTTCTCAAGCTCCTGGCCTCAAGAAATCTTTCTGCTTTAGCCTCTCAAAGGGCAAGAATTACAGGCATGAGCCACTTAGTATAGCTAGTACTCAATTTTCAGAAAACTTCAATTCTAACTATCATTGTGAATTTAGTTCCCAATAGATTGGAATATTTTTTATCCCTCTAATATAATTTATATTTATATATACATACATCTGAGTTCTGGCCTCTCCTCACTTCTTATGACCACTCAGCCAAAGCCTACACATCCTTGAAGGGCCCAGGGTCCAAATTCTCCCTAAAGCCTTCTCTGACCACAGAGCTGCAGATTCCTCTTCTCCTATAAGTCCGTACGTGTGTCTATAACATCATTTTGTCCCATAAAATCATGATTGTTGGACTCTTATATTTCAAGTGTTCTTAACCTGGAGAGGGTCCAGAATCATCTATGCAGCTGTATCAGAATTCACATGTTTGGCTTTCTCCTAACCAAGTATTTTCTTTCTTTCTTTCCTTCCTTCCTTCTTTCCTCTCTCTCTCTCCCTCTGTTCCCCCTTCTCCCTCCCTCCCTCCCTTCTTTTCGAGGCAGAGTCTCACTTTGTCACCCTGGGTAAAGTGCTGTTGCATCATAGCTCACAGCAACCTCAAACTCCTGGGCTCAAGAGATCATCCTGCCTCAGCCTCTTGAGTAGCTGGGACTACAGGTGCTGCCAAAATGCATGGCTATTTTTTCAGTTTTAATAGAGATGGGGTTTCACTTTGTTTGGGCTGGTCTTGCACTACTAAGCTCAAGCAATCCAGCTGCCTTAGTCTCCCAGAGTGCTAAGATCATAAACGTGAGCCACTGCACCTGGCCACCAAATATTTTCTCATTGAATATTTCTGGGAATGGAAACAGCTCTCTGAGAGAATCTGAAACCTCAGGCAGGTTAAGAAAGCACAGTCTTATATTCTTGTCATGCTTTATCACAGAACTTCTCCATGGCATACACAACTCCATGAGGCAAGTTGTACCCCTTCAACTGGATTGAAGCATCCTGGAAACACAGTGATTTTAATTCTTTATATTTTCTTAATTCATGAAAAACAGTGCATGTGCGAGGGTTCCAACCAGGGGTATGCTTTGTAATATGAGGGAGGGCAGGAAGGAAGGCTGGGTGAACCCACTGCTCCCTATTTTGTTTATAAAGCCAGAGAAGTTCAAGGTGAGTGGCCTTAAACCTGCATTGGGTCCTGATGTGTGCTTTGTTAGGTGAGGGACAAGAGTCCTAGTTCCTGAGGAATCTAATGGAGAAAGAAAGCTGGGAGGACTTTGGTTGTGATGGATTTTAGAATTGAGAGTGTTGTTTAAGGAGAGAAGGTTAAGCCTTCCTCTGTTGCCTAAGAGAGTGTCCAGTTTGGTGTGACTTTGCTTTCTGAAAGGAAACAATGGAGAGGGTGTGTCTTTGTCCTATGGGGGGCACTTTTGAGTAAATAATAGCTGCCATTTCTCAGTTGTCTTCTTACCCAGACCTGAGGAGACTTATTATGTTCTCCTGGAAGAGGGACATAAGAAGATAAGGTTGTTCTTTTCTGGAATGATGGGGGGCAGGTCACCCTGTGATCACCTTCCTCTTGGGAACAAACACAAGGTCAGTGTACCTCTGTGGCAAAAGCAATGATGGTGCTTTCATCCAGCACCCTGCTGGCAAAACAGGAGTGAGGGGTTGGAGTAGTGGGAGTCTGGGGACCCCTGGGGCAGAGTTCAGGCTCCAGTGTGACTAAGATCATGGCTGTCTTCTGCTTTCCCCATGTCTTAGGGAAGATTCTAGCGAGAAGGAGCACTTCCAAGTTGGGTGATTAGAAGAGGTTTTATGTGGGGCCATTACAAAGGTAGAGCAGGGAAGAGGACAGTTTCAGGGGTGATGTAGGAGCCAGAGGGTTAGGAGGAGGGAGCTAGGACCAGGTGTGGAGCCAGAGGAGTTGCGGGGAGAGGGCCTCCTTGCAGGAGCTGAGACTTTGAGTTGAGGGGCACACCAATGGTGTCACCACGGTGGTGGGGAGTCTGGGGGAATGGACACCATGGCTTCACTTCTTCTGTCTTTCTTTGAGCTCTTGCAATGCTCGCTTTGGCCCAACCCAACTACAAACTAGAGGACAAGGGAGCTTGTTGAAGTCACCCACGGAGTGGGTGGGCAGAGGGTGGGTAGAACGGAGAGGGTGGGTCTGGAGGGCACAATGGAAGGTGCTCAGCACACTCTCATCCCACTGGACAGGGCACACCTTTTCTCTCTACTCCTAGGTCCAGTGGTTGGGGGCTTGTAAATAGACGGACAAAGTACAGATTAACAAGAGAGAAGACAGATTTAACCATGTAGATTTAGAGTTCAGGGAGAAATGTGACTCAAGGTTAGACTTTTAGGGAAGTGGGGAGGAAATGGCCTTTATTGGAAAACCAATGACTTGTGGAGAGATAAACATTCACCAAAGAGAATAGACAGGAGATACAATAGTTTTGTGATAAAAATCCATCTTCCCTGGTTATAAGAAACTGCTGGGGAGTAGATTTATGATAGCTGAGTTCTTTGGGAGGTTCTACTTTCAAGAAATTTCAGGCACTCAAATACCTCCTGCTTGAAACAATTTTTATGCCTCAGGAACATATTCCAGACCCTTTTACCACCAAAGGTAGCTTGGCTTCCAAAGTTTCCTGATTTTACAGCCCCCAAGTTTGAGGGTGCTAGAGAATCTAGGCTCATGTGGGACTGTGATGGTGCCTTAAAAGGCTCCTCTACACAGAGGTCACCCAGCTTAACTCAGGCGAACTGTCCCCACCAAGCTCAGCAGCCCTGAGGCGAGGCGACAGGTCAGCGCACTCCCCTTTCTCTGTAGCTCACATGGCCCAGGTCACACGCTGGGAAGTCAGCTTCCTATTTATCTTGCACCCTCAGGGAAATTGTAGCACTTTTAGTTCAGGTTCTGGCTGGAGTAAAAGGTTTCAGGCCACAGGTTCAGGTGACCTCATTTTCCTCCTGTCTAGGGAAACGTGCAGAGCTGTTCTCAGCCTAGCAGGGAGAAGATACTTTATACAATCCTAAAAGTTTCCTGGAGTTCAAGAAGAAAGTGAACTTCTCAGGTGTGTGAGTGTTTTCCAGATGGGAGGAAGAGTGAAACAGATAAGGTGATAGAATTTCCATTGTTAGATGCCTCTTGTTTGTCTGTGAACTACGCATGAAAGAGCTATACTGAGCCATGAGTACTGAAAACACTTGAGTGTTTTTCCACGTGTGAAAACCTTACCCTTTGAAAAATCCAAGGCCCACCCTGGGCCACACATGTCTAATCCGAGCTCAGCTGTTAGGCGGCTCCTCACCTGCGCCAACAGCAGAAGCAAAAGTGGTTCGGCACAGACATTGTTTAAAATGGTTGCGTTAAAAATACCATCTCCGCTTCACAGGTTTCTGGAACTGTGTGTAGCATCCTCATTTATGTGCTCGGATGAAGGTGAGTCTGGGAGGAATGCACAAGCCAGTTAAAAGTGGTTCTTTAATTGGATTATGCAACAGCTTTTGAATCTTGCTGCTTTAAATTTTAAAGAGCCCCATATCTCTCTGAGCCCTGAAGTCCTTGCATCTTTGGGTGAATCTGCAGGTTATTGTAAGGTCGTGGGGTGATAGCTCAGTCTCTGGGAATTTGGTAAGGTGGGAAAGGAAGGAACTCTGTGTATGGGGAGGGCTTGTCCAAGTGCTGGGGAGGGAAGAAACTCCTAGCATGCAGAAGCAAGGCACACAGAAACTCCAGAGAAAGGCCTGACTGTGATATTTCATTTCCAGTCAAGGAAGATGGTGACAATCTTGGTTCAGGTTTGCCTCAGAGCCAGGTGGTCTTGACACTCTCTAATTTGAGCATGACCTTTGCAGATCCCAATGAAGAGAACCCAAGTTCAAGGTCAAGTACTTGGCCTTCTTTTCAGAATGCATCTGTTTTGTGCCTCCCAGGAAAACATTTTACAAAGACACCCTTCCCCCCTGTTAACTGCAACCTTAGCTGCCTACCCAGTCTATCAGTGTGTCCTCCCATTTTTTCAACACAGGATATGCTTGGCCAGGTTCTGTTCCAGTGGCCTCAGTCTAATAGGCTTGTCCAGGGCTCTCAGAACTTCCAAAGAGGGAGATCTGGGCTGTCAACCCAGGGGTGTTTTTCTCTAGCTGGCCTTTGAGATATAGTCAGAACTGCCAATGTTTTTGCAGCTCTTGCTCCAAGAGGAAAGGGTTGGGGTTGAGGTAGAGGAGAGAGGGAAGTATCAAGAAAGATGGCCAATATTGCAGCCCCGTGCAAAGATAACCTCTAATATTTACACCTGAGAAGTGGAACAGTTGGCAAATCACCTAGAAGTTAGTGAGGAGAGTAAGAACAGAAGAAAGAGGAAAATTACTCAACATGTGTTGATTATGAATTTTAATTACTGAGTTATCTGTTCAGTCAACAGACTGGGAAAGAAATACGGGTAGGAAGAGCTCTGTGAATGTTACAGATGATGCAATTCTGGTTTTAGGAGAAGCACAATTAGACCCTTGTCTACACAACCCAAAGTAAAAGCAGATGTATCTATCATCAGACTATCTTGATTAATGGGGAAATTTGGAGCTTAAATTATCTGGCTCCGCCAGCTATGTTGATCAAATGAACTGGATCATTGCCAGATCTCCACTTCTCTCAGTGGGGTGTAGACACAACTTGGGGTGAGGCCATTTCAGGGACAAGATTCATCCTGTGAAGGAGCAGAATCTAAGTGAGTGGAAAAGGTTCCACAAAGCAAGTGGCAGTGCCATCTTTCCATTTGGATACCCTATTTGGAGAGATCATTCATTTAATTTACTTCCAAATCACACAATCAACTCTGTTGGCCATGTCATCTCTGGTAAGGAGCCATTCTTCATACTCTTTCTGGGAGCTGATTATCCAGTTAGGGAAGAGGTCCTCATGTGGTTCTTTTTTGTTGAAGGGACTGAGGAACCAGCAGCCAGGAGTGCAAGTGTTGGTAGAGGGGCAGTTACTGTCTACCCTTTGATATCGGGGTGGAACTCTTTCAGACTGCTCACTCCACAGACGAGGCCAGTACTGTGAAGACAGATCACTTCTGCCACCACATTGAATTGATTTGACTAAAGTTCTCTCTCGACATGAGAGGACATACCATCTGCCCCCCCAAATTTTCCCTGAGCCCCTCTGGCTTTTTCCCTTGTCTGAAATATATTTGTTTTTATATATGTAGTAATTTATAAATTACTGAGTCACTGTACCTCTTGCACACCAGTGCTGTTTTTGGAATATGTGTTTTAAATATTAATATCACAATTCTCTGAGAAAAGAGGGTCATGGGGGATGTCGTTTCACAAAAAAAATTGCTTTTGAAATGAGGTCCTGTTAATTAACTATGGGACCTTTAAAGTTAACCTATGTGTTGGATAATCTCATCTGCCCTTTACTGAAAAATAAGAAAGGTTAGTTTAAAAGGAATAACTACGCTGTAAATCATTAATGGTAATGGGTGAATAAGGATAATGGTTACAACAACCCACATGTCCCTCAGTGGATGAATGGATGACAAATGTGGAATATACATGCAATGAGACATAGAAGAACCTTAAAAACATACTAAGTGAAAGAAAGCAGATGCAGAAGTCTATATATTGTATAATTCCATTCATATGAAATACACAGCATAGGTAAGTCCATAAGGGCAGGAAACAGATTGGTGTTTGCTAAGGGCTGGGAAGAGAAAAAATGGGATGGGACTGATTAATGGATATTGGGTTTTCTTCTGGGATAATGAAAAGGTTTCATGAATTTGATAGAGGTGGTAGTTGTACAACATTGTAAAGATACTAAATGCCACTGAGATACTAAATGTCACTAAATGTACACTTCAGAGGGGGTAATTTTATGTTATATAAATTTTACCTTTAAAAAATGGCAAGAAAGCAAACATGTTTGAATCACGCTACTCCTGTACTTCTAAGGAAAAGTACAGAGGTTAGGACCATTTTGGAGATGTTTCCTAAAGCCAAATAAGGCCAGTGCTCTAAAGGAGCTTGGAGACCACCTCCTTCTATCCTCTCATTTTGCAGATGAGATGTGGTTAGGGAGAACCCCAAGTTGGTATCCAGATTTCTGGGTTCTTAGATCAGGAAATCACACTCTGTGCTGAGAGTAAGTGATGTATCATCCTGAGATGCCCACCCAGAATGAGTAGACCATTTTAAGTAACTTCTATTCTGTTTTGCTTTGGGCCAATGTGTTAATGGTTGTAACAGTAATAATAATAATAATAATAATAATAATAGCAATAATAACAAAAGGATGAATATTAGAGGTGATATATATGCTAATTAGCTCAGTTTAGCCATTCCATAATCTATATACATAATATATATATTAAAACTTCATAAATATGTATAAATTTTATTTTTCAGGCCAAAAGATAAATTTAAAAAATGTAATAAACTTATAATATGTTTATATGTCTTATGAGATGGCAGATAATGCATGAAAGGAACACATTCTATGCAATGCCTCATTTAATTTTCTACTGGCCAAACCTTTAGGCACTGATGTGAATCATTATAGATTTAATATATGAGGGCATCTCTCCTTTCTTACAAAGTGGACACCTAGAGAGTCACTTCTGGTGGGTATCACAGTTTTCCCTGGACAACACATCAGTAGACCAATCCATGCTTTCTCTTTCTCTGCTAACTCATAAGGGAAACTCTCCAAGAGGTCATGGTCTGGGCTGAGAAGGAGGTGATGCAGTGGGATCTGAGCTACTGCATGCATTTGAGCCATCTGTACTCTTTATTTGTCCCTTGCACACTTGCTTGGGCCAAGTGTTTGCAATACCACTCCCATTTGACGATGGCTGCTGTTGTACATGTCCAGTGTTATGATTTGGTTAATCAAATAATATCCAGTCCATGATAGGCAGCCACTTGGTGTTTCATGGTAGGTATTGGACTCAGTAGCTAGACAATTGCTATTGGCAGAAGTTGGCATGGCCATACTGTGAACCCCCAGGGAGTTGTTCTGTGCTTCTCCTATCAGGGAGACATGCACATATCTCTATCATAGATACTACCAGTCTAGTTGGACATGACTAGTTAGAAGGCCCAAGTGGCGAAACAGTTTGAAAGGCAATCAAGCTCTTTTGCAGAGCCTTTAAAGATCAAAATTGGCAACCTCACAGGTGGCCCAAAAAAGTTCAGGTGAGAGAAGCACATGAACTTTATGCCTCTTTGTGGAAACTTGGTTGGGGTTTCCTGCCATGCTCTCAGACTACTGACATCTGCAGTCCTTGCTACTCCCTGTTTTCCAGATCCAACTAGCAGGATGTAAATGACAAGCTGGGTTAGTGTGATATATGCTGTGGATGTCAAGGCAGTCAAGATCCTCCTGGACTGTATTATGCCAGAAGGGAAGACAGTGGACAGAGGCCTTAGCAAGTACTCAGTCATTCCTTCCACATGAAGCCAACTTGTCTCTATATATCTTTTCTGATCCCTTCCCTGGCCTTTGGGGGTAATTCTGTGTGATGACTAAGTACTATTACCTGCTTTCTACCACTCTGAGAGCCCCTTCTTTCCATTGAAGTCTGGAAGTTCAATGCCAGCTCCCATTACTATTTCCTGCATAACCTTAGCACCTCAGGGACTTTCCAGGGTGTGGTGTTTCCCTTACTTATGCATTTCTGAAGGCCTTGGGAAAGCTCCTTTAGGTCTTATTAGGGGCATAGATAGGGGATGCTGATAATTTGAGCATTCATGATGATAGCCCATGCCATGAATTACCACTGTCTATTTTTCCCTGGCAAGAAATTTGCTTATGCTCTCAGGAAATACAAATGGGCAACTCAATCCCAGAATCCCACTTTGAGAATCTCTTTTATATAACTATTCTGTGCGAGTATTAGTCAAGGTCCTGGCAAGAAGCAGATGGCACACTAAAAAATGGGATAAAATTGAGGAGTTTAATGAGGGAAGCCACTGTCACCTTTAGGCCTGAATGGGCAGGAGGAGGGAACTGTCACCAGAACCTGGAAAGAGCTGTGCTGTAGGAGGATGCCTGGCAGGATGCGGGGACACAGGGAAATGCTGCTGCTTCCAAAACCACACTCTGGCAGGAAAAGATGAGGTGGCTCTCTCTTCTCTACACTCTGCTCAAGGTACTGAGGCTTCCCTTTGGCTAAACCCAGCCAGAAACCTACTGTGTATCCCCAGAGGTGAGCCTGCTGGCAGCACACAGCAAAATGGACAGGGGTGCACAGTGGATTCTAAGGGGTGAATTGGGGGACCCAGTGCTTGGGCTAAGGATTTGTTTCTGGGTCTGGAGTCACTGGGAAGTCAGGGCAATTTTTTGAGTAGAGACATAATATTTTTGGCCCATGTTTTGGGATAACAGTTGACATGTGAATAGAAATTTAGATAATTTAGAGAAGGGAGATCTGCCAGGAAACAACAGTCTGAATGTTCATTATATTCAGGTTTGCATTGAGAATGGAAAGACTGGGGAAGATATGCTTGGAAAAAAAATCTGGTGGATACATGTATACAGCAGTCCCCTCTTATCTCGGGGGATACGTTCCAAAACCCCCAGTAGATGCCAAACCTTATATATTCTATTTTTTCCCTATATATACATACATTTAATTTATAAATTAGGCACAGTAAGAGATTAATTATAATGACTAATAATTAAATAGGATTATTATAACAATATACCAGCACCCTACTCTTGCCCTTTGGAATTATTATTAAGTAAGACAAGGATTATTTGAACATAAGCACAATGATACCATGACATTTGATCTGATAACCCATTTGGCTACTAAGTGACGGCCATGCAGGTAGCATCTATAGTGTGGATTTTCTGGACAAATGGAAGATTTGAGTCCTGGGCAGTACAGAGCTAGATGGTGAACCAGTTCATCACACTACTCAGAATGGGAAGCAATTGCAAACTTATGAATTGTTTGTTTCTAGAATTTTCCATTTAATAATTTCAGACTATAGTTGACCGTGGATAATTGAAACCTCAGAAAGTGAAACCGTGGATAAGAGGGGGGGACTAATGTGCATGTCTTTTATGTCAGTAAGGTGATGGAGAGTTGTTGTCTGAAGCCTAGAGCTGCTGTCTGCTGCTGTGTTAGTGAGCCCAACCAGTAGGCCATGAGTATCACTGGCAGAAGCAGATTGCCCCAGAGTTCTGCTTTTGAAGTTAGAAAGACAAATAGACATGAAGAGCGTTTGGTCTTCCTCATTTCTATGCATATGGAGATTGTATATTAATATCAAAGGAAGTCAGAGTGTGTGTGGAGGAGAAATAATTTTCTTTGGAGTCCTTATTGTCAAAGCCCATCAGGATTTTATTCTTGCCTAGGAAAATGACAGAATTCACTTTAAAAGTATTGGCAGGGGATAATGACTTTGATCATAGGAGTGGTAGTGATAATAACAGCAGCCAGTGTTTGTTGAGTACTTACAACCATCCAGGTAGTGTGCCTGGTGTGATTGCTTTCCTAATCACCACCAACAGCCTCATAAAATGGTATTCTTTATGTTACAGATGAGGAAACAGAGGCTTAGACAAGTTAAGCCCAGTCTTACAGAGAAGAAAAGACAAAGTGATTCTTTAAGGCCTTCTGGCCAGCTATAAAGCCCACACTCTTTTTTAAAAATTTATTTGGGATTTATTTGGGATTCATTGAGGGGACAAAGAATTAGGTTACACTGATTGCATTTGTTAGGTAAAGTCCCTCTTATAATTGTGTCCCACCCTCAAGAAGTGTGCCTTACACAGTGACCTCCCATCCTCCTCCCTCTATCCCTCACCCTGCTCCCTAATTTTCCTACCTCCCACCATGTATTAGGCCAACTACTGCTAAAGCCCACAATGTGCTGGTTTTATATATAATTTGAAATATTTTCATCGAGCTGGTTAACGTAGCCTTCATGGCATTTTCTTAGTTATTGTGTTCAGACATTTATATTCTGCATTTAGTAAGTGTCACCTGCACCCTTCTAAGATCTTAACCTTTGTTTTCTGTTGTGTGTAAGTGCTAAGTAATTTCAGGATAAAATTTACACTGATGACTGCCTATTGCCTACATGTGCATGTGTGTGTGTTCAATGAATTTAAAACTTCTTATGACTACTGCAGCTAATCAATTTCAGATTTTTAAGCATATTTATGTGTGTAATTAGTTGTCTATTGCATAAGAAATAGATACCAGTATATAAAATGGGTTGTAGACAGCAGTATATAAAATGACCATAGCTTGCATCCAGGGTGAGAACAACTAGCTTAGAATATTGAAAGGCACAGTAAATGCTCCATTAAGTTTACCTATTATTATTAATACCCACTCTCTCTATTAAAGAGAAAAATCTCAGTAATATTTGCTTCAGAACTCAGATTTCATGGAAATTTTAAATATTTCCAATATCATTCCAGTATTTCTTATGTTTTCTTGATGTTCTGCCATGATCCCATTTCCCTAAACCACCTGTGTAGCTAACAGGTAATCACTGTCATAAATTTGGTGGGTGTGTATATCTGATGATGTTTCCATACCATTAGTATTAATTTATACATCAAAAAAAAACTTACCTAAATGCTATTAAATTATGCACTTTGGCCTTGAAACATTGTCATTCATCAAAACATCATGTCTTAAGGCTCTCTGTGAAGCACACACACATCTGGTTAAAATCTAGCATACCGGATAAAATCTAGTACCACCTGGGGATGAACTTCATTTTGTTAATTTCTTATTATAAACATACTACGGAAATTCTGGTGCTCCTCTTTACTCACACAGATGAGAATCCAGAAGATATATACATGAAAGCTAGCTGTTTGGTTGTAAAATTCATTGACATCTAATCATAATATTAGTTGTCTGCCTTTGTTTATTTTAATTTAAAAAATCAGATAAAGTCAACCACCTGAAACGACTAGATCAGGAATATCCCTGTAATCTGTCTAGTAATAGTAATAGTCGTTCTGTGATAGCATGCAAGCATTACCATCCTTTCTGAAGTACTGCAAAATTAATTACTACTCACACAAAACCATACAATCCACAATGTTGATGGCTAAAGACCCTTATAAACCACTAGGTCCTTTGGCTAATCCACAGATGAACTCACCATGTCCAAAGAAGAAGATTAATAATCTGCCTCTGTTGGTTCATCTGAGACCAAAGCAGATGTGAAAAGAAAAGTACTCATTTGGTTCCGGTGAAGGGGACAGATCCTTAGGACAGGAGTCAGGAGTCCAAGATCTGAGTCTCCTGTAGCTTTAGCACTTAATAATATTCTGTCTGGGTGAAAAACAAAAACAGCTGATATTTACTGAGCACTTACTATGGGTCAGGCACTGTTTTAAGTGCTTTATATTTATTATCTCATTTTATCCTCCAATGACTCTAGGAGGAAAATACTAAAAGGTTTGTCTGAGATTTAGTAAGAGTAAACAGGAAGGGGAATTGCTCTCATATTGAAAAGCTACATTAGCACTCCTTTTAATATTTTCAAATAAAGTGATTCTTTGGTAGCAAAATTTTCCCAGGACAAGTCAGTTGTCTACTTATACTTTCAGATTCACTTATTCCTTCAAAAAACACTTTCTGACCAGCTACCATTTCTCAAGTTCTGCTCCCGGGCATGGGACCCACCCATGGATATGGATAAGATCAGTCCCTTCTTTTGAGCTGCCCACTTCTTAGCCGAAGGAGAGCTGAGATCCAGTCACATACCACCAACACTCTTAGTCCTGGTAAGAAGTGGGTAAAAGGATGATTTGGTTCAGGAAAAAAGATAACTCAACATTTCTCAACATTTACAATTGAATTGTTAATTTTTTATTATTAAATCGTAGCTGTGTACATTAATGCAATCGTGGGGTACAATGTGCTGGTTTTATATACAATTTGAAATATTTTCATCGAACTGGTTAACATAGCCTTCATGGCATTTTCTTAGTTATTGTGTTCAGACATTTATATTCTGCATTTAG
>CAUYON010173419.1:0-32130 GCA_963573935.1 Arctocebus calabarensis | reverse complement strand
TTATATAGTGATCAAGAAAATGCCATGAAGGCTATCTGTAACAGTACGATCAAAACATTTCTGAATGTATATGAATCGTGCCCTATGATTGCACCAATGTACAGAATTATGATTCAATAAAATTATAAAAAAAAAAAAGCTGCTGGAAGGAAGCAATTTATATTTTTGTGCAAGTGCTGCAATACCAGGGAGTTAAAGAGTGCATGGGAGAGAAAGGAAACAGGAAGTCCCTTACGTGGGAACAGCACAGTTCACGTAGTTGATAGGTGAGCCTCGTTCTTTCAGGGGGACTCTCTCTGCAGCACGCTTCTCAATCATTTACAACCTTTTATTCAAAAGGAAGAAGGGAGGAATGTGGGGTGGGCACGTTGGAAACATTTGACGCATCCATCCTGCTGTCAAAAATGGAGAAGAGGCTTATTCAAGAAACTTACAGCAATATGGCAACTGGGATTCTGCTTGGCCTACAGGCTGGGAGGAGATGAGGTTAAAAAGCACCTTAAACTCCATGAAGCAAATCATGACGCTGAGAAGTGACACCGTTTGCTCAAGAACATCACCAACTTTCTCAAGCTGAACGCATCCTCTGTGGGTGAGCGTGTGTCTAAGCAATAACTCAACCAGTCTTTTTTCTTGCACAGATGATTTCGGGATCAGTTAAATGGAAATAAATAACGTTTCATGTGTAGAACCTCCCCATGTGTGCTTCTTTCTGAAAATATTGATTTTCTTTTATTCCATTCGAAAGGGAGACCCATGAGGGATGGAAAGAGGAGGGCACTGTTTCTTTCTGAATACTAATAAGGAAATCAAGGGAGACAGTGGCACTTCAAGTTTCATCTTTCCATTTCCTAGAGGCGCAAACCCTGCCAGTTGTCACCTTGGTGTATTCAGTGCCTTTTGAAGCACTAGACTCCTCCAGAGAGAATGTCAGCCCCAGCCCTGGGCAGTTTTGACAAACAGAGTATATATTGATACATGATAAAGTATGCTAGAAATCACCCTAGCGCTAAAGGCTACTATAGTTTTAATATCATCATTTGAATTAACAAGCATTCTGTGGAGAAATAATGAGCTTTCATTATTCAGAACATCATCCTTACCCGGGGAACTCAGAAACCATTAGCTCTTGAGAACTTAATGAAAAGATGATAAAGAATGTTTTAGATAAAAGTTTGAACGGGCACACTTGATAACTGAGGTAAAATATTAATGTTTGCTTGGATGATGGATGGGGTTGCCGAGCTAGGCCCATCGAAGCAATGCCAAGTGTGTGGTCAGCTCGCCAGGGCGGGAGGCGGGCAGGCCAGTGAGTCTCTGATGACTGTGCTCACGAGAAGGCTGCCAAGCTCACAGCACAGCAAAGTACTTTATAGACTTACAGACCTGAAGGGGTGGAGATCGACAGGAAAAAGAGATGATGTAGCAGAACTGGGATCAACAGGTATTGATGGGCACGTCCGGAATTAACACCTCAAATCACTGTTTTACAGTCTCTACCTGAAATATTTGGTTTACATGGGTTTTGTTTTTCTTGTCTTCACCTTGTCAAAATACTAGGAAATTTTAAGTTCCATTCTGGTTTTTCATTTTATAGTATACAATTATAAATTATATTATAAAATTGCTTTGGAATAGGAAAGAAATAAAGACGGAAAACACAAGCAAAAAAATGTCATCTTCAAGGATTTCTCTACCATTTGCAAAATGATAGGTGGGACTTGACCACATGCAGATATTATAAAAGAAAAGTCATTCTCATCATAGAACATTTGGAAAAGACAAAGGACAGAAGACAACAAAATGTCACTCACAGTTGCACTCTACAAAGAGAATCTCTGGCAACACTTTGATTTATTTACTTGTGGTCCTTTTGCACTGTGTATATTATTTACATGGCAATGATCATATGGCAACTAAATAGGTTGCAATTTTTAGAGCATTTATCTGATTGCAAAACTAATACATGATGACTGCCTAAAACTGGAAGATGCAGGGGCTAAACTTTGGGGTCCATGAAAATCACCCTGGAGATCTTATTAAAAGCATCGTTTCCTGGGCTGCATCTCAGGCCTACTGAATTAAATATCCAGCAGAAAAGCAATCTCTGGGGTAGGACTGGTTAGAATCTTGGTTCTATCACTTAACAGTACGTGGCCTTGAGCAAATTATTTTGCCTCTTTATGCTGCAGTTCTCTCAGGTGTAAATTAAGGATAAAAAGAGTACACACCTCAGGGCTGTTATAAGGATTAAATGGCAGAATGCCCATAAAGCAGCACATAGAATATTGGCTTGTAGCGTGAAATCAAATGTTAGTGATTAATACTATTATTATTAATATTATTGTAACCCTTATCTGCAGTTACAACAGGTTCCCCAGATGCTTCTAATAGACCGTTAGAATTATGGCGTGTCTTTAATCTTTTTTCCCACACATTTAAGACTATGGTAGGATCGTGGACATTGCAGATCTAGAAGTGGGGAGGGTGAGAGGGGGCTGAGAGAGGAAAAAACCTACCTATTGGGCGCAGTGTATACTGTTTGGGTGACAGGTGCACTAAAATCACCACCGTATAATTCATCCATGTAACCAACAACCACTTGTACCCCTAAATCTATCAAAATAAAAAAATAAGCAAAAAGAAGACTATAATTAGCATGATATTAGTGTGAATATGATAGTAATAAACTGACACTCTGTGTCCCTTTTTCCAAACTTTTTCCTAGTCTGAATTCCTGTACGTTTCCCTAAGCCTTTTTTACCTAAGGTTCTGAATTTGATTTAGTTTCCAAAAAGGAAATGAATTAGAAGCTCTTGTTGAAGATTTGGAAGGTGAAAGGGAAGCAAAGGCTATAGGCTGCTTGATCTTCTTAGTAATCAGGGATGAACATCAACTTGGTTTTTCTGCTACAGCATCCATGGAAGTCTTAACAGCTGCGAAACTGCAGAGTCGGGAGTGTGTGGGAGGAGCCTGATTTCCTGTGCAGATTACCACAGCTTTCTCCACGGTGGCGATGATGGCCCTGTTGTTTGGCAAGAGGTTTTCAAATGATAAAGAAGCCCCTCTTGTGGCTGAACTTTATCTTCTCAGAGGTCATTCCTGAAATTTTATCCAGTGGCCATTTCCTCAGCCTTCTGAACCATCCAACTTTTAATACATCCATTTACAACTTTTAATAGTTGGGTTCTAGCCTTCATATGAAACCTATAAATTAGCTTCATAGTAGGGCTGAGTACATTGGATACTTTTTCTTCTATTCTTGGGATACTTTGCTAAGACGAATATGTTCCAGCTCTGTCCATGTAAACATTAAAGAGGTAAAGTCTCCATCTTTCTTTAAGGCTGCATGGTATTCCATGGTATAAATGTACCACAATTTATTAATCTATTCGTGGGTCAATGGGCACTGGGGCTTCTTCCATGACTTAGCAATTATGAATTGGGCTGCAATGAACATTCTGGTACAGATGTCTTTGTTATAATGTGATTTTTGGTCTTCTGGGTATATACCTAATAAAGTAATTATAGTAAAGTAAAATAAAAAAAATACTTTTAATAAACCTGCTTCTGCTAAAGCAGCTAGAGTGGATTTTGTTCTTAAATCTGACACCTACCATGGCATATACTGTTTTAAAATCATAACGGAATAGAAATAGTCTCAAGTCTTAGAGAGAAGATGATAATACAGAAAGATTTGTGTTAGATAAAATGTATCATAGGGAAGTTTATTGGTCTTTGCTAATTATATCAAACCATATTTAGATTTCTTAATGTACATTTTAAAGATACAGAAAAAACAATCAATAACCAAGACACTTGGCAATGAAAATGGCCTTTGTATTGGTCTTAGGAGTTCTGCATATGTGGAGGGCAAAAAGAGCACTTTTTCTATCGGCCCTGTGGAAAGTCTGTTCATTGTAAATGCTGGCACAAGACAACATTATTTCTTGTTTTAAGTGGTCATCAATGAAGTCAAGTACTTAGAACAATGAGTGAAGTATGTGCCCAAGAAGCATTTCTGATGTTGGGAAATTAACAGCATGAGAAGCAGAAAAAGGAACAGTTGGTGAGGTGTCCTCAGTTGCCAAATCAGGAGGCATATAGAAAAATATTGCACCATCAGGGGAAAAGATCATGACCTTAAAGCCTCAGAGAAAGACAAAATATTACTTATTTCAGATTACTTACTTATTCAAGACAGTTTAAAAAAATAATTTGGTGTTCTTAATCGATACTAAATGCTATGGCTGGACATTGGTTCTCTATAAGATTAGGCCATGGGGAGGTGAGTTATTTTCCCACTACCTTTGCAGGGTGGAGGGGGGGCAATGCCACTCCTTTTCCTGGGGTGAATCACAGGCAAGTCATTGATTGTTTATTCTCAAACTGGCTCCCTTGTCTTTACAATAAGTGTCATTTTCTTCTAAATTTTAGGAATCAATAGTCTATTGATCTTCAATTTCAATATTGTTGTAAGTCGAGTTGTGTCCCCCTCAAAAAATCCATATGTTGAAGTCCTGATACCCCCCTCAGAATGTGACTCTATCATATATGCAATCCCTGAGTTACAAACATCCAACTGATGTGTGACTCACACATACAAACAGTGTCTAAAACAGTAAGAGGCAAATGTACCTGTTTCAACTTACATACAAATTCTACTTAAGAACAAACCTGTCGAACCTATTGTGTTTGTAACCTGGGGACTGACTATATAGATCAGCGGTTCTCAGCCTGTGGGTTGTGACCCACAGGAACTGTATTAAAGGGCCACAGCATTAGGAAGGTTGAGAACCACGATACAGATGTTCCGTGACTTATAATGGGGTTGTGCTCCATAAACTCATGCTCAGAATACTTGCATTAGCTTCCAGTTGGGCAAAATCATCTAACACGAAGCCTCTTTTATAATAAAGTATAAATATTTGAAATGATTCACTGAATGCAGTACTAAAAGTAGAACACAGAATGTTGTATGCAAACTCAAAGTATTGAAAAGCATCACTTTTGTACCTTCACAAAGTTGAAAAATTTTAAGTCTTATTAATCGTAAATTGGGGGACCCTTTGTATTTGGAAATAGGGCCTTTAAAAGATATTAAGGTTAAATGAGGTCGTATGAGTGAGCCCTAATCCAATTTGACTGGTGGCCTTATTTGAAGAGGAGATTAGAATACAGACACAGAGGAAAGACCATGTGAGGACACAGGGAGAAAGGGGCCTTCTACAAGCCAAGGAGCGGAGGCCTCAATCCTGCTGATACCTTGATTGCAGACGTCCAGCCTCTAGAACGAGAAAATGCATTTCCATTGCTTACGCTGTCTGATCTGTGGTATTTTGTTATGACAGTCCTAGCAAAATAATACAATCATTATTTTGAATATTATCATTTTATTTGCCTTCATTTCTGTAGATTAAGGAGAAACTGGGAAAAGCTGTGTTGGGGGCTCATGGGCAGATGCCATTTTTAATGCCATTTTTAAATTATGAATCATTTTAAATGCACAAAAATCATAAAGAATAATCTAATGAACACCGAGGTATTCACTACCCAGCTTTAAAAAAAACCATTTGGGGCCCAATTAAATCCTCCACGCCCTTGCCGTTTTCCCCTCCCTCCCCAGCGCGAGACCATTACTTTCCAGAATTCAGTGTTTGCTGTTCCTGTACATACCATTACATTTTATAATATATATTTGCATGAATAACCAATTCATGATGGTCTTTGCTTGTATTTTAAACTTCATATAAATATTATTGAATTATACTTGTCCTTCCAACCTTTTTCTCTCTGAACAATATATTCTGGGGGTTATTCAAGCTGATTATATAGATAAAAACAAATCTATACATAGTTGCTATGTTTTAACTGTTATTTTTAATTTTTTAATTGAGCATATCACAGTTTATTATACATTATATCCTCAATGGAGCTTGCGTAACATGTGTTCAGGTTTTGATTATTTAGCAACGCTGCTATGAACATTCTTGAAGATGTCTTCTTGGGGACATGGACAAGCATTTCTCCTAATTTGGAATGCTGAGTCATTGGTCATGAGCAGCTTTCCAATTTGCCACATATAGTCTCAGTTTCTCTATATTGAATACACCAGTTTATACTCAGTATCAGCTGTGCATGAAAGTTCCCACAACTTCATATGCTTGCCAGACCAATGTGTTATGAGAATTAGAAAATTTTGATCAGATGGGGTAAAATCCTGTGGTTTTTGTTGGCATCAATGTAATTATTCTCTAGGATTAATTTTAAAAAAGTTTTTGATCATTTGAATTTTCTCCTCCATGGATTCTCTATTCACACACTTTGCCCACTGTTTGACTGAGCTGCTTTTCTTTTTCTTAATAATTTGTAGGAGTTCTTGATATATTCTAGATGGGAAGCCCTTGGGTCTATTCATTCTGGCTTATGCTTCTCTTTTGCTTTTTGATGCATAGAACTTTTGTTTTTCTAATGGCATTTAAGCAGGCTATTTAGTAGAGAGTTTTACATCCTGAGCAAAGCTATTTTCTTCACTTGGAAAGCTTTCATTTTCTGGTATATAAATTGGTGCCATTACCATAGACTAGTTGTTGTCTTGGATGTCTTAATATTCACATTATTGTAGACTGTGGTTAACAACTGTGGTCTGCACAAATTTACCCATAAGAAAATTATTTGTTAAGTATTACATTTACATTTCTAATAAAACTATAATTTTTAAAAATTAATCTTTTTCAATGTCTTAAAGAACAGTTGACATTTCTTTTGTGAATTACATGTTTTAGGTTTTCTAGCAGTGACTAGGTTCACTTAATTTTCTACATGATGTCAATTTTTATCTATTCATTTGTTTAGCTAATACTTAGTGTGAGTAATGCTGCAGATCATTTGAGTCTAAAATACATTGTAGTTCACAATAGTTACAGGTTCATAACTAATTGATGAATATATGTCAATTCATAGCATTTCTTTCTTACTTAACATTAGATCCAGCTATGCATTTAGTTCACAATGCTTCTTCCTTGTAAAAAAAAAAAAATTTTTTTTCTTTGAGACTGAATCTCACTTTGTCATACTGGGTAGAGTGCCATGGTGTCATAGCTCACAGAAACCTCAAACTCTTGGGTTCAAGCAATCCTCTTGCCTCAGCCTCCCCAGTAGCTGGGACTTCAGGCACCTGCCACAACGCCCAGCTATTTTTAAGGACTGGATCTGCTTTTGCTCTTGTTTAGGCTGGTCTTGAATTCCTGAACTCAGACAATCCACCCACCTTGCCTTCATTAAGTTTTTAATTAAAGCCAAGCTTAGATTAATGGCAAAATAGAAAGGAAGGGATAGAGATTTTCTGAGTGCTCCCTAACCACGACCCCACATTGCTCCCTGTTACCAACATCCCCACCCCCCAGAGTGGTAGGCTTGTTACAACTGATGAACCTACATGGACATAACATCATCACCCAGAAGCCACAGTTCACACGAGAGTTCACTCTTGGGGTTGTACACTGCATGAGTTTGGACACATGTACGGCACGTATCCACCATTACAGTATCATACAAAGTAGTTCCCTGTCCTAAAAGAAAATCCTCTGTGGTCTGCCCATTCATCCGTTCTTTCTCCCTCATCCCTGGCAACCAGTGATCTGTTTATTGTCTCCACGGTTTCACTTTTCCAGAATGTTCTACAGTATATAGCTTCTTAAGATTGTCTTCTTTTACTTAGCAGTAGGCATTTAAGCTTTCTCCATGTCTTTCCATGGCTTGGTGGTTCCTTTCTTTTTAGCCCTGAATGATTTTCCTTTGTTTGGCTGTGCTATAGTTTGTATGTTCACCTACTGAAGGACATTTTTGGTTCCTTCCAAGTTTTGGCAATTATGAATAGGGCTTCTGTAAATATCGGTGTGCAGGTTTTTCTGTGAACATAAGTTTTCCAGGTTGTTTCTTTAGCTGTTTAACTAAATGTAAAGAGATGTATATCTTCTTATTAAGATTCCTGCAGACTACATTTTCAATTAAATTACCCAATCTGCTGTTTTAAGATGGACTTTGCTCTCACTCAGAAAAAAGTTTATTGGTTTCTTAACGAGCAGGCAGTAAGATTATTAACAGGCAATTCTTTACTATTAAAAAGTTAAAATCATGAAACAACCCAATCTATAATATTTCAATTCACTGACATTTTACAAACTTAATTTTATTTTAAAAGTTCACTATGGTTTTAATAACAGTAATCCTTTCTCATTCACTCCTGTTTTTAGCTTATTTAAAAAATGCAAGGTGTGTCAAAATTCAATTTGTATTTGTAAACCCTCCTTTAAGATTTTTCTTGGCGTTGGGCATGCAAAGAGGCTGCTTCTACTTGTAGATTTTCTCTTTCTATATACATAGATCTTTGTATGAAAGTTTTCATTTCAAAATTGGTTTCTTAAATATTCTTAAAGTAATGAATTAATATGACATTTTAAATAAGGTCCAAATTGTTTAAAAATGTCTCTAGGCTTGGGCAAGTTTTATTTATTTATAATTTTTATTTATTTAATTATTATTTTATTTATTTATTTTGAGACAGAGTTTTACTGTGTCACCCAGGCTGGAGTCTAGGGACACGATAATAATTCTCTGCAACCTCCAATTCCTGGGCTCAAGTGATCCTTTTGCCTCATCCTCCTAAGTATTTGGGACTACAGGTATACAAAACCATGCCTATCTATTTTTTTTAAATTAAATCATAGCTGTGTACATTAATGCAATCATGGGGTACAATGTGCTGGTTTTATATAGAATTTGAAATATTTTTATTGAACTGGTTAACATAGAAAAATTTTAAAAGTATATACTTTGGAGAGATGGCAGTCTCGCTATGTTGCTCAGGCTGGTCTGAAACTCCTAGCCTCAAGTGATCCTCTTACCTCACCCCCAAAGTGCTGGGATTATAGGTGTGAGCCACTGTGACCACCTCGGATTTTATTAAAGAACATATAGGGGATCTGTTTTTAGGCATACAGTCTATTTGCTGAGGAGACCTACTTTGGTGGATGTGATAGCGATGACAACGGGATGGGAGATGGGACAAGTCCAGAGAGAGGAAAATACACAGATAGGTTGAGAGTTGAGTGCAGTCAGATTTGAGGTGTTGAGGAAAGACCAGTTGCTACTTTTAGAAATTCCACCTGGGTGGTTTCCTTCATGTCTGCAATGAAACTCTTGTGCAATAAATGAAGAAAATAATACATAAAAGTTTAAATTTTATTGGGTGTCAAGCTCTTAAAGAGCTTGTTTGCTCAGCGAATAGGATGACTGAGTTCGAGTGAATGAACCCCAGGTAAAGAGTGGCTACCCTCTGTCTTCCTTCCTTCCTCTCCAGCGATGTGTTGTTTTGTGGGTCACGTTCCTTTGTGGTGATGGCCCATGTCAGCGACAGCAGAGGGTCACATGAAGAAAGAAGAAAAAGTTATGCTAGAAACCTAAACACAAATTTCACTCTGGAAGAATCGCCATCCACCAGAGATGGGAATGATGCTACATGGGGGAAAATGGGAATAAACATTCACATCAGCGCTCTTGTCAGTGCTGTTTGCTAACAGATGCGTGGAGGTAAACGCTGTTACCTCAAGAAGCCTTGTCTTCTGGGGATCCTTATCATAATTTTATTTTAAATTCAAACAGCTGTTGTTTAACTACCACAGACCACAATTTATCTACAGCTTGGGGCCATAAAGTTAGCTTTAATGCACTCTGTTCCTTTTTTCCCCCTGTATTTGATTTAATTTCCATGCATCTGACACTCACATGCTATATACTATTTGCATATTTCAATATGTACTTTTGCAGATCCCACAAGTACTCAGGTGTTAAATATAGACGAATAAATAAAAATGGAAGTTCCCAATGACAAATTGTAACAGGAAGGAAGAACAACTCTCAAGTTTCACTTATGTGTAAAGTATTCTAAACAATAATAGCTCCTTCAGGACAACAAAGCAGGTTTTCCTAGGGTGGTTGGTTTATGGTGACTGTACAAAAAAGAAAAAAAAAATTTGGCAGTGAAACACAACATACTTATCTGAATTGTACCCCAGGGCTTACCAGATAGTAACCCAGAAAGAGCTTCAGCTTTATTTAAAAAATCAACAAATGTGGCCACTTCCATAACCTGAATGTTTTCTGAAAGAAAAATTCATGTTCTGTAATTCATAGGATTTTAAAAACTAAGGTTGCAATTTGAAACAAAAGAAACTGGGGAAGATAGGAAGGGAATAAAAAGTCACTCTTGGGGAAACTTAAAAAAAAAAAAGATCCCTATAGGCGATCGTACCGTATTTATCCAAGGCACTTTGTCAGGCCATGAACTAACCTAGGGCTCAGGCAGTTACTGGACGGAAAATCAATTTTGGTCAGGGTTAGATGGGCCCAAGACTTGTTCTTTGGTCTTAACTACAGTATCTGAAAACTTCGAAGCAGAGGTCAGAGGACTGAAAAAGCATTTTCTTTTCTTAGCTCTTTAGACAGGTTTGTGTAGATTTCTACAAGTCTGGGGACCCTCATACTTCCATCTCCTTTCCTATTCTGTCTGTTAACAGCAGCACCCTGGAAGCCCATTTGGGCTTTCAAAGTTATTTGAGGTGACCTTTAGGCTTCAGCCCTGTTTGAATCTTTCTTTGTCATAATCAATTTTCAGAAGGGAAGGGAAGGGTGAACCTTGTTGCAATGGAATGAGCCAGACTCTGGGGCTCAGTGATTCACTTACTGATTGGATAACAAGTTTTCTGGTAGCAAACAGTGCCACAATGATGACATAAGTTGCCCTCATCACACTAGTAACATCAACAGGTGTATGAAAATCCCCTCACTGGCAAGTTTAACTATAAGAACAAGGAAGCCACATACCTGTCCTCTTGTCTGAATCACAGTATACGCTCTATTTCTGGGCCAGTATTGGTCATGGGATGGTGAATAATCCAAACAGAAACAATGGGACATTGAGAAAAATTTGCAGAGCCTAATTCGGAATTTGATTTTATAGTATGAAAATGAAATTGCTCTAACAAACTTTGAATAGTTGGTGTACTTCGCCTTAGACTTTTCATTGCATCTGCTTCCAATAGACTCTAGAATTGGAAATGATTGAAAATTGGACTAGTTATTTTAAAGAGAGTTGCTTGGCATCTGTGTTTATGAGAAAATTCTAAGCAGATTGACAAACCAAAGAGGATGAGATAAGCTACTGTAATTACCACCTTTCCTAAGTCTCACATTGACCCCATGAAACGGGCAAGGAGGTAATTCCAGCACTTCTGGGAAGGAATGCAAGATCCTCTCTCCTTCCCTACCTTTTGAACAGTTCTCGGGTTCTTGACATAGTAAGTCAGGCAACCAAAAGAAGAAGAACAGAAAAACAGGCCACCTGTCATTAATGTACAAGGATGTGGGCTGCTTCACCTAGAGTGATGTAACTTGACTATGATGACAAGGATGCTCTCACCTCAAGGCATGGAGGGTTATCAATGGGGAAGGAGGATCTTGTCCTGTTTTATTTTATTCTGTGCAAATGAAATCTAACATAATAGCTAGTCGCATGGTTTCTGAAATGCTGCTGAGCCTCACTAGAGAAAGAAGGAATCTACCGCTGAATTACCTGCACTGGTGACTTCCTGCCCACTCTCCTTCAGGTATCTCCCAATCGACTGTCACCCCAGCCCAACTCTGTCTATCTCTGAGCCTGCTCCATAAGTTCTACTCTATTGCTCTTGTCTTTATTTTCTTTATTCCCTCCTCACAGTGAAACATTAGGGACACTCACGGGTTGTGTGCGGGCTGGCTCCCTGCAAATCATAGCACACGGGTCTGTGGCTGGAGGATGCTTATCTGACCCAGTGTTTAAATGAAGGGAATTATCTTTCTGAATCTGTTTTGGTTCACTGATTCTTGCTTTTTAAATAAAAGCTTTAAAAAGTCTACTTAAAAACTCACAACATATTGCCTTTCTCATTCTTGTAAGAGGTGTTGAAGTCAACAAGCATTTTATCTTAAAAAGCAACTATTTATATGGAATAAAGGAATCTGTACTTTTAATGCAACTTTTAAAATATATATTCAATTAAGTTATTATTGAAGCTATTTTAATGAACCTTTACCTCAGGATCCAAACATCATCATTGCTCTTTTTTCTTAGCATGCAGAGAATATTAAGAATGAAAAGAATATGTTTTCACTATGTAAGTATGTGTGTGTGTGTTAGAGAAAGAGAGAGAAAGAGAAAGAATAAATAAGAATGAGAATTTTGGTGTGCAGAGGATGAACTGTGCTAGACATAGGTGAATTAATTTTTAGCAGTATTAGAGATTAATCAAGCTTAAGCCACTCTCTAAGGGCTTCACTATGACGATTAGGAGAGTTTTCATGATAGCTGAAATGAATAGACCTGCTATGTCATGGACTTACTTTGCACCTATACTGAATATATTGTAAGAAACATGGAGTTGACTTGTGGATAGGATGTATATTTCTGGGAGTTTGTACATAGGTCAAATACAACTTCATTCATTTACTCACTTAATATAGATGGGGTGGAGTATACAAAGATGAGCAGGTCATAGGCATAGTTAAGAACTGTAAAGGTCTGTAACCAATGTGTTAACTAAATAAATGAGTTTGCCCCTGTTTCACAGATGCTGGCAGAAGATACATGACTATTAGGTCAGAAACGAAGGATTTTATTAGTCACGGCAATAGCAGTAGTCAGAATTTGTACTGGTCCCTGAACCCCAATTCTCACAGTGCACTATGAAGAGGCCTAGGTGATATCTGCAAATGCTGTGGGTTGCACTGCAGAAGAATGCTGAGCTCAGGGAACCTGAATCTTTTATACTAAGCAGTAAAAATACCTGCTCTTTATCCTGGAGGGAGACATTGTCCTTATTATACTGGACCATAAACGCCATGATCCAAAGGGAAGCACCATCTTCAAAAATGGTTTGCTATACAAACATCCCGGAACAGACAGGTGAGTGTAGCAACATGAGAGACTCTTGGAAGAAACATCCTGGCTTCTGGTAAATTTAACCATGAGTTCACCACTCTGTTGGCTACTCTGACTAATCTAACCAACAGAGTCTGGGGCCATATCCATTCAATTTACCTTGTATAGCCTTTAATTAAAATTGTTTTTAACAGATTGAGGGCAGCCTGGAATACTGACCTCACTGTGACTTCAGGGATCCCAGACTCTACAACCTGAATGACTCCTGTGAATTATTAAGGTTATCTTAGCTATCCAGGTAACATTTTGATTTAGTTTCCACTTTGACTTTTCTCCTTGGCCCAAGGCATAAATCTAGATGCAACAGGATTTATTAGGGATTGCACAGCTTTTGCCTTGGCCTAGTAAAAGAAAGCCTAGGGCAATTCTACCATCCATAACAAACCTGGCCAGTGAGTTGGTGCTGACCTAAATGGCTTCCATGGCCAATGTGTTGTTGTCGAACATTTCAAGTGGTTTTGTATTACTTTTCCTTATTGGATAACTCCTATCATGGGGATAACTGGCATTAGGGTGGGCATAAATAATAGTCAGTTACTCTTTTGGGATACTCTTTATTAGGAGGCATCTCCTAGCATCCAGAGCTATGTATCTGCTGCTGGCATTTCTTTAAACACCCAAAGGATGTTTAGGACCTTCCTCTCCATACTCCTGCTATGATGCTGGCCACCATGTTTTCAGAAGGGAGGCAACCTAACATTATTGCCTTTTACCCTGGAGATCCCTAGAAGGACCCCCAAGTTCGACCATTATCTCTTAGGGTACACTGTTGGATAGTGCCTCCCAAGGGGTCTCCTAGCCTTCAGAATTTGTCTTGGTGCCTATAGCTCAGCAGCTAGGTTGCCGGCCACATACACTGTGGCTGGTGGGTTTGAACCTGGCCCTGGCCTGCCAAAAAACAATGACAACTACAACAAAAAAAATCTGGGTGTTATGGCGGGCACCCGTAGACCCAGCTACTCAGGAGGCTGAGGCAAGAGAATCACTTAAGCCTAAGAGTTTGAGGTTGCTAAGTCACCATGGCACTCTACTGAGGGCTACACTGTGAGACTCTGTCTCAAAAAAAAAAAAAAAAAAAGAGAAGAATTTGTCAGTTCTCCATCAGTTAAAAAAATCAAGTTTAGTTTTCTTTTGTGTTTTGGAGAGACTGTGACTGTCTGGGGAACACAAATCCTATGTGTCCTATTTGTTAGGAAAGGTTTTTTTTGGCCAGGGCTGGGTTTGAACCCACCATCTCCAGCATATGGGGTTGGCGCCCTACTCCTTGAGCCACAGGCGCCGCCCCCCATGTGTCCTATTTGTCCATGCCACCAGGCAGGTGTCATTTGTCTTGCCCCATGGAATTACTGATCAACAGCTATGGGAATGTAGTTTGGGAAGACATCTGGAAATGGTGACAGGTGTTTTGTGTGAGAGGTTCAGAAGCTAGGCCACCTCTTGCTATTTCTGATAGAATTCTCAGTAAGCTCAAGGGAAATGGTGATCAAATTATGGATATGGAGAATGCCAGACCCAGCTATAAAATTTGGGGTGCTTGCAATTAATTTGGGAGAGTTGTCTTTCTTAGTGAAGGCTCTGGGGCAGTTCTAAAAGATGAAGATCATTAATATCCCTTCCTCTCCTTTACCTCCCAATGTCTAAGTTGTTTGCTCCTCAGATGTTGAGGTTGTTGGTTAAACTACACCCCTATAAAATTTGTGCAGCCAATTTTAAGAGATATAATGTCTCTTTTAATCCAATCATCTCCTATTTAACCTGTGTACCTTTAGTCTGGAAAGTTCACATAAAACAAACAATGATATTATAAAACTTATACATGTAGGAACCCATTAGTCTCCTCTTTGATACTTGTGAGCCACTGTAGAAGGATGTGACAAGCAGTGTGCTTAACCAAGTGGTCATTTTCCTTTTAGATTAATACTATGTCAGAATTAACTGCATCAGAATTAAGTTTGAATGCTTTATCCCCCATTTTGGCTGGTTCAGCTAGAGGGCGAACTAAGCAGGCTTACCAGGGGTCACCACTGGGGAAAGAATAAGAAGCATCATGCCAGAAAATTGTTGGGGCAGAAATAAATCTAAGGAACTATGTAGTCTTCTGTACTTTTTGTCCTGATTATTATGTAGAAAGCATCTGAGAAGAGATGATGCTTTTCTAGGACCAGGCACTTACAGTGACCAAACTGCCTCGCTATGGTTCGTGGAAGTACAGTCAGATGTATTTACTTACTTGTAAATGTATACAAACAGTCTTAGTGAGGTATAATAATAATTCATATAACATACATTCTTCCCCTGAAAATGTATAATTCAATGATTTTTAGTATATGCACAGAGATGTGCAACCATTACCACTGTCAATTTTAGAACATTTCCATCACCTCCAGAGGAAATTCTGTGCCCTTTAGCTATTTCCTCTATGCCTTTTCCTCACCTCGTCTGCCACATATGATGTTCTGGTCAATCATGGACCACATGTACAGTGGTGGTCTCATAAGATTAAGTAAAAGTACTACATTTTTGCTGTACCCTTTCTATGTATAGATATGTTTAGATGCACAAATACTTACCACTATGTTACAATTGCTTATAGAATTAAGTACAGTAACATGCTGTGCCAGGAGCAATAGGATGGACCATATAGCCTGGGTGGGTAGGAGGCCGAACCATCCAGGTGTGTGCAAATGCACCCTGTGTCTATTCATGTAATGACAAATTTGCCTAATGATGCATTTCTCAGAACATATTCCCATTGCTGAGCCATGTGTGACTATACTTCAATCTCATTACTTGTTATAGGTCTATTCAGACTGTCTGCTTTCTCTTGAGTCAGTTTTGGTAGTGTGTGTCATTGTAGGAATTAAGTTATCTAACTTAGCACAATATCATCTGTAGTATTCTTTTATAATCCCTTTTACTTCAACAAAGTCAGTAGTGATATCCCTTTCATGTCTGATCCTTGTAATCTGAGATCTTCTCTTTTTTAATTGATCAATTTAGATGAAGATTTATCAGTTTTGTTGATCTTTTAAAAGTGCTCTTTCTGATTTCATTGGTTTTTCCTATTATTTTTCTACTCTCTAGATTATTAATTTCTGCTCTAATTTTTACTTTTTATTTGTATCTTTTTCTTCTGTTTACTTTAGGTTTAGGTTTTTTTTTTCCTTTTCAGGTGCTTTAAAGTGTACATTTAGGTTATTTATTTTAGATATTTTTAAGTATAGTCATTTATAGTAAAGTCATAGTGGTATATCATAGTAGTCCTTGTAATAAAACAATTTATAGTATAAAGTATATTCATAGTAGTCCTTATGATAAAATGATTTTTTTTCTTCTAGGTAGATGCCTTGTAGGTGGAATTGTGGAGTGAAATAGGAGATCTAATTTGAGTTCTTTGAGGAGTCTCCATATTTCTTTCCAAAGAGGCTGTATTAGCATATCTCCAAATATATCTCCTATTTTTTTTTTTTTTGAGACAGACCCTCAAGCTGTCACCCTGGATAGAGTGCTGTGGCATCACAGCTCACAGCAACCTCCAATTCCTGGGCTGAAGTGAGTCTCCTGCCTCTGCCTCCCAAGTAGCTGGGACTACAGGTGCCCGCCACAACGCCCAGCTATTCTTTGGTTGCAGCCATCATTGATGTTTGGAGGGCCCGGGCTGGATTCGAACCCCCCAGCTCAGGTGTACATGGCTGGAGCGTTGGCCCATTGAGCCACAGGTGCCAAGCCATATCTCCTACGTTTTGGCAGTTGTGTTTTCATTCTCATTCATTTCAAAATATTTTCTGATTTCCTTTTTTTTTTTTTTATTGAATTATAACTGTGTACATTAGTTCAATCATGGAGTACAGTGTGCGGGCTTCATATACAATCTGAGATAATTTCATCCGCCTATTTGACATAACATTCATGAGATTTTCTCATTTACTGTGTGAAAACATTTGTGTTCTGCATTTAGTAGTTTTCTCCTGACCCTTCAAAGATGCAACTCAAGTGTGATCTCACCCTTTATCCTCCCCCCCTTCCCCTTCCCTGCCTCTTCCCTTTCCCCATCTTCTTGTGCAATAACTGGGTTATAAACTTCACATGAAAGTATAAATTTGCTTCATATTAGGGCTTATACATTGGATACTTTTTCTTCCATTCTTGAGATACTTTGCTAAAGAGAATGTGCTCCAGCTCCTTCCATGTAAATATGAAAGAGATAAAGTCACCTTGAGACATCATCTAACTCCAGTAAGATTTGCCCAAATGATGAAATCCCAAAACCAGAGATGTTGGCGTGGATGTGGAGAAAAGGGAACACGTCTACATTGCTGGTGGAAATGTAAACTAATACACCCCTTTTGGAAAAATGTTTGGAGAACACTCAGAGATCTAAAAATAGACTTGCCATTTGACCCTATAATTCCTTTTTTGGTATATACCCAGAGGAACAAAAATCATATTACAACAAAGATATCTGTACCAGATTGTTTATTGCAGCCAATTCATAATTACTAAGTCATGGAAGAAGCCCAAGTGCCCATCAATCCATGAATGGATTAATAAATTGTGGTACATGTATACCATGGAATACTATGCATCCTTAAAGAAAGATGGTGATTTCCCTTTTAATTTCTTTGACTTATGAAGGGTGTGTTGTTTAATTTATTTATATTTGTGAGTTTCCCAAATTTCCTTCCTGTTATTAGCTTCTAATTTGATTTTATTGTGATCAGAGAAACACAGTTTGTAAATTTGTTTTTTAGCCTAGCAGATGTTCTTTTCTAGAGAATGTTCTATTTGAGAACCATGTCTATTCTGGTTTTGTTGGGTGAAATCGTCTATAGATGTTTTCTATGTCTGGTTTATAGTGTTCATACTTCATTAAGTTTTAATGGTATTCAAGTCTTCTATTAAATATATCCTCATTGATTTTCATTTAGTTCTTCTATCAATTATTAAATGCAGGGTATTGACACCTCCAAATATGTAGTATTATTGTTGAATTGTCTATTTCTTCCTTCATTTCAGTCATTTTTGGTTATTTATTTTATCTGTGTCTTTGAATCTAAAGTATATCTCCTGTTGACAACATGTAGTTGGCCATTTTTTTTTTTTTATTTTTTTTGGCCATATGTTTTTTAATCTACTGACAGTCTCTGACTTTTAATTGGATTGTTTAATCCATTCATATTTTTTTTGAAAAGTAAATTTATTTTAGGTTAATGTGAGGGTACAAACAACCAGGTCAAGAAATTAGATTTTTTTTTTTTAGGTAGCGTCCCTCTTGCGGTTATGTCCCACACATAAAAGGTGTGCCAACCCTCCCCCTCCCCCCTGATGCCCATGCCCATTCAGGGAGAGCATCCCTCTCCCCTCCCTCTTCCTTTGTTACCCCTCCCCCCAACTTGAACTAAAATTAGCTTTTCTCTTATGTGGGCATGCATCAGATTGTCTACTGGCTTCAAATCAGTATTGACTACATTGGATAATTGCTTTTCTATTCTTGTGGTACTTTACTAAAAAGAATGTTTTTAAACTCATCCAGGATATCACAAAAGATGGAATCGCCATCTTTCCTGTGGCTGAATAGTATTCTATGGCATGCATGTAATCACAATTTGTTAATCCATTCCTGAGTTAGTGGGCATTTAGGTTGTTTCCATGTAAATGGAGCTATGATAAATAATCTAGTGCAAATGTCCTTATGATAAATGATTTTTTTTCTTCTGGGTAGATGCCTAGTAGTGGGATTGCAGAGTCAAATGGGAGGTCTAATTTATAATCTTTGGTGAATTTTCCCTACTTCTTTCCAAAGAGGCTGAATTAGTTTGCAGGCCCACCAACTGTGTAAAAGTGTTCCTCTCTCTCCATATCCACAACAGCATCTGCAGCCTTGGGATTTTGTGATGTGGGCTAATCTTTTTTTTTGAGACAGAGCCTCAAGCTATCACCCTGGATAGAGTGCCATGGCATCACAGCTCACAGCAACCTCCAACTCTTGGGCTCAAGAGAGTCTCCTGCCTCTGCCTCATGAGTAGCTGGGACTACAGGCACCCGCCACAATACCTGGCTATTTTTTGGTTGCAGCCATCATTGTTGTTTGGTGGGCCTGGGCTGGATTTGAACTCGCCAGCTCGGGTGTATGTGGCTGGCGCCTTAGCCCCTTGAGCCACAAGCGCAGAGCTGGTGTGGGCTAATCTTACTGGGGTTAGGTGATATCTCAGGGTTGTTTTGATTTGCATTTCTCTGATGATTAGGGACAATGAACATTTTTTCATATGTTCATTGATACATGGTATTGTTAGCTCTTTTTTTGTTGGTTAACAACCTATTCATATTTAATGTTATTGTCTATACAGTTGGAAATTGTAGCTATTTGTTACTTTATTTACAAAATTTTCATTACAAAGTTTTATAAAGATGTGACAAATAAGTGGCCTACATATAGAGAATATTTTTAAATATTTTATAAAATTTTCTAATAAATATTTTGTAAATAAAGGTATATTTAGATACAATTTCCCATTTTCCCTGTGTGTGGTGACTTTACGGGCAACTTTTGGGATACTGTTTATATACTACTGGGCTTCAATTTATCTCAACCACATGTGAACCAAGCTCAGGCCCAAGTTCAAGGTTCCTATTGAGCAGTAGCTTTGCCTTCAGAGTGAAGAATAATATTTTCCCCAAAGAGATAGCTGCCATTTTTCAGGTATGACCATAATGCTACAGGTTTCTGTTCATGGTGGTTACAAACTTATTTCCCTTTATGTGTAATATAAATGGGTGTCTCTGTAACTGTTATCTCACATAAGTCAGTCAGTACCTCTGCTCCCTTCAGGATGAATCTGGTATGAATTGTTACCATGGGGCAAACATGAACCTGGCTGATAAAATGGTGAGAAACTTTTTTCTCCTGGAGAAGAATGAGCAACAATCATGTCACTGTTCAGCTAGCTGGACTTTGAACCTGCTTCTTGAGGCATAGACTGAACCCGCTAAGTTAGAACATTGGGGAAAATTCTTCTTCATTAACAGGAAATAAAATGGAGGACCATTTATTGCCCAGTTTGCTGTATAATTTGGTCAACAATGTTTAATGGCAGTTCCCTGGATTTCCCTTAAATTCCATCCATCAGCTCTCAAGACCCTCATCTTTGCTCTTCCTGAAGCTGATGTCTCTTTCAGAAGTCAATCCTTCTGGCCAAAACTGCTAAGAGTACGAAGGAGCTGATTCACTTATTTGTAAGTTACCAAGTTGGCCTCTGTATTAATTATGTATTGTTTAGTAACTACATTACCCAAAACTTAGCAACTTCAATAGCACCCATATACTATTTAAGAAGCTCTATAGGTCAGTAACTCAGGCATGACTTAGGGGAATGCACTGCAAGGCTGCAATCAAGGTGTTAGCCAGGACAAGGTTTCTCATCTAAAGCTTGGTGAGAAAAGACCTGCTTCCAAATTTATACATTTTCTGGCAGAATACAATGTCATGCAGGCTATGGACTAGGATCTCAATTTCTTTCTGGCTCTTGGCTGAAAGTTGCCTTGAGGTTGTTGCCATATTGGCTTTCCCCATATAGCCCCTTGTTTCCTCAAGGCCAGTGAGGGAGAAAGTCTCCTTGCATGATAGGTGATTTTACGTACAACCATTCGTAACATCACCATGTACACATAGTCACCTACTTCATACCACATTTTCTATATTCTATCTGATAGAAGCAAGTCACAGGTCCTATTCAAAGTTAAGGGGAGATGAAGCACATAGGGTGTGAATTCCTGGAAGTGAGATTCATGGGGTCTTTTTAGAGTCTGTTTGCCAGAGTCTGCCACAGCTACATGATTACTGGCAGGAGACCCGAGACTCCTGGGGCAGAGTGAAAACACTATTATTCATGCAACACCAGGAGCTGGAATATCAACATTTGTACCAATTTCTTGAGCCCTAATTTTCAAAGTGTGATGTGAAGAAGGCCAGATAATACCTTCCCTTGCAGTGGGATGTGTTGTAGAAAAGAATCTCAGCTCTTAGAACATGCAAATCTTCTATTAAAAGCAGTAAGCAGATCTGACCTATGCCTCTGAAGAGAGATATTATCTTTATTGCTCTGGATCATAAGCAAAACTGCCTTTGCTCTAAGATGAGATGCTGCCTCTATCTTCAAGACTGTTTGCTCTGTAAATATCCTTTAAAAAGAGAGCCTGAAACAAGTATAGCCTCCCTTTTCTTGGACGATGTGCAGAAGCAGAAGACTAATGGAGAATTATCCCCTGATAGCCATATCTTGACTCTGAGGACTACAACTACGTGTAACAGGAAAATACAGACATGGACATGAACAATTCTAAGGAATGAATTAGTATGGAAAGAGAGATTCAGAGTGGCGTGGAAGCTCTGAGGAAGTCAAAGTTGTTTCTAACTCTGGTGACCAGACAATCCTTTGCAGTATTTGTGGTGAATCTTCAAGCATGACACAGACTTCAGATGGTGAGAGGGAAGTGGAGAAGAAAGGCAGAAGAAATACAAAGGGCGGCCAGAACCGAAGGAAAACTCTTGTGTCATTTTGCCATGTGGGATAATTAGTTGGACTCAACATTGGGGGGAGAAGAGGGGAGTGGTGAGAAAAGTGTGGAAATGTAGAATGAATATGGCTAATTGAGGGACTTAAATATTTATTTAGGTGCCATTAAAGTGTCTTGAGTCAAACTGGTGTCATTAAAGTGTTTTGAGTGAATAAGTGTGCAGGGAGTGATTAATTCAGTATTATGCTCTAGGAATTGTAATCTGGAGATAGTGAGATGAGTTAGAGGTAGAAAAAGACTCCAAGCAGTATTCCCAATGAAAAAATTATTTTGAATGGTACAAGCCAGAAGGTAATGACAGTTTAATGTATTTCTGTGGTAGTGGAAAGAGACTACAGTCGGATGTAGGTCTTTTACCTTGCTACAGGTGGTTGGAGTTGGTAGCTCACTGCTTCTATAATGCAAGAAGTGATGAACCATGAGATAACCTAGGGAAGCGAGAGGCTGGTGGAATGAGAGGAAACATACAGAACTTAGGAGAAGGGACAGATACTGGGAGAATTCAATAAATTTGATTTGGCACCAACAAGAATCCCTTTGTCAATGGGCCTATTTGAAGAGTAGGGTGACTACTTAATGCACTTACACTTAATTCATTTGGAATGATGAAAGTTAGCTGTCAAAAAAGGTTTAAAACATAGAGATAAAATTCAGGACCATTTTACTAAGGTTGGGGGGTGACAATTAGGTAGAGATTTTCTTTCATTCGATTGAATCACGCTTACGGAAAAAGATAATATGTTTAAATTAAGTTAAAACTGGAATTATTTCCATACCTTTACATTGAGAAAATTTTGATTATCTATTACAGTTTGTTTGGGCAGGTAGAGGCTATTTTGAAAGGCTGAAGATTTATTATATAATACGTAGGTCTTGAGTTTTAAACTCAGCGCTACACAGGTCAAATATACACACATAAACTTTTTCATTTAAGGAGAGTTATTTTATGTGTTATTACATAACTTGAACTTGGTGGAAGAGAGTAAAAGGAAAGGAGATAAACCCTTCTATGCTGTATAGCTGGTGTAGCCACACACAATACCTTCTTTAAGCCCCTTTCTAAAAAGTATGAATTCACCAGGAAGCACTAGGGTAGTTTTGGTTCTCACTATTATTTTGTAGGTTTTGCTTCAGAGTCAACTTTCAAGATGTTTGTTTTCAACTCAAAAAAACCAAATTGATAATTAAAGTGGCTGTCACATGATAGGGGTAGACACGTGGGTACTTGGACTTACCTAACAAGGAAGAGGGAAGGAGCAGGAAGACAGAGATAGAGGGTGGGTCGAAGTAATCTTAGAGCTCTGGGAGGCTGAGATGGGGAGAATCCCTTGAGGTCAGGAGTTTAAGACCATTCTGAGCAAGAGAAAGATCCCATCTCTACTAAAGAAAAACAGAAAAATTAGCAAGGCATCGTGGTGGGCACCTGTAGTCCCAGTTAAATGGGAAGGTGAGGCAGAGAATCACATTAGCCCAGGAGTTTGAGGTTGCTGTCAGCTAGGCTGACTCCCTGGGCACACTAGTCTGGGGCAACAGAGTGAGACCCTGTCTCAAAAAATAAAATGAAATAAAATAAAATAGACTTGTACAAGAATATTCATGACAGCTTTATTCATAACAGCTTCAAACTGGAAAATCCACGAACAGTAGAATAGTTTAAGTATCACAAATTGTGATATATTCATTTCACACAATACCGCATAGCAATGAGAAAAAAATAACCACTACGTGAAGTGGTATGTGTGGATCACAGTCAAAGTCATGAGGAAAAGAAGCTAGACACAAGAGGGAAACTGCAGGATTCGGTTTCTATAACGTTTAACAGTAGCTCAAACTAATATAATAGCATAAGTGATAAGTGTTTTTAACATTTTTGTTTTTGTTGTTTTATTTTTAATTTTTTAACTGGTAAACTAATTGTATGTATTTAGGGGGTACTTACTGATGTTGCATCACATACTCTGATGTATCATGATCAGATTAGAATAATTAGCCTGGTGGTTGAATATTTTTTATGCTTACTTTAATGTGGAAGTACCTCTGTGTACAGTGAGATAACATAGTGTTTTGTTCTGTTTTTTTGTTTTGTTTTGTTTTGTTTTTGAGACAGAGCCTCAAGCTGTTTCACCCTGGATAGAGTGTAGTGGCATCACAGCTCACAGCAACCTCCAATTCCTGGACTCAAGAGTGTCTCTGCCTCTGCCTCCCAAGTAGCTGGGACTACAGGCGCCCACCACAACGCCCGGCCATTTTTTTGGTTGCAGCTGTCATTGTTGTTTGGCAGGCCCCAGGCTGGATTCGAACCTATCAGCTCAGGTGTACGTGGCTGGCGCCTTATCCCGTTGAGCCACAGAAGCCGAGCCTAGAGATAACATAGTGTTATCAAACTTTACTCTTTGCTAATCTCATAAGTAAGAAAAATCATTTAGTGCAATTTTAATTTTTATTTATTATAAATGATTTTGAACATCTTTCTTGTGATTAAGGTACAGTTTTAGTTCCTTTTCTGTGAGTCTGTGTAGGGACACACACACATATACACAGATGTGCAATACACGTATATATATGAATTTTGCCTAGTTTTTATGTTTTCTTTATTCATAGGTAAGAACCTTTATGTATATAGTTTCAACCCCATGTTTATGCTATTAGTTGCATTCCCCACTTTTTCCCACCCCCAGTTTTGTAATTTCTCTTTTGATTTTGTTACATCTTATTTGTAGTTAGAACATTTTTATTTTTATATATTTCAATTAATACTCTTGCTTTTGAGCTTAAAGTCACGTTTAGAAAGGCTTCCCTGGTTTGTTATTATAAAACATTGCTCTTAGGTTGATGGTTTTATTTTATATGGTTTTAAACTTTTCTCCATTTGGAATTTATTCTGGTATAAGTTGGGAGAAGCCATTCAAGTCTATTCTTTCCACGTGGCTTCCTTGTTGTCCACAAATTACTCTTTGAATTATCTATCTTCTGCTCAAAATTTGGTGTATCAACTTAAGCCATGTCTACATTTTTGTGTGTATTTGGATATGCTTCAAAATTTATTTTGCTTCAAGTATTTACTGTTTAAATTATTATGACCTGTGATAAAATTTAATTTCTGTTAAACTAAATAGAAATTATTTATTTATTACTCTTTATTTGCTGAATTTACTTATTTATTACTCTTTATTTGCAGAATTTACCACAAAAATTACAATTTTTCTTTTTAATTTTTTTTTTTTTTTTTTTTTGAGACAGAGCCTCAAGCTATCACCCTGGATAGAGTGCTGTGGCATCATAGCTGACAGCAACCTCCAATTCCTGGGCTTAAGCGAGTCTCCTGCCTCCGCCTCCCAAGTAGCTGGGACTACAGGCGCCCACCACAACGCCCTGCTATTTACTGGTTGCAGCCACCATTGTTGTTTGGCGGGCCTGGGCTGGATTCGAACCCGCCAGCTCAGGTGTACATGACTGGCGCCTTAGCTCGTTGAGCCACAGGTGCCGAGCCCCAGTTTTTCTTTTTACTGGAAAAATTCGAATCATGTTTTCTATAAAGTTGCTCCACAAATAATTGTTTTTTGAATTTTTGAGAATTGTGTTAAATTTATTGACTACCTTAATAAGAACTAATATATTTTTGATATTGCTATCCTATAAATAGCTTCTTTCTTTGTGTAGTTCTGTGTCATTCATTAGCATTGAAAAGTTTTCTTCTTGTAGGTGTTGCTCATGTGGTTATAGGTGGAAAAAAAGCCCATTATTCCTGTGTATTTTATTCTTTTGTTGCTATAGTAAATACTTTTCCCCACTTCAGCTCATGCTCTAATTGTTTGGTTATTTTTATACAGGAAGGAGAATGGTTTTGTATTGGAGACAATTGTGTAATTTTTTTTCTTTTGTCATCGTGGGTTTTCAATAGTTTCTCTTTCTTTTTAGGTAAATATCATCTTTAAATAATAAATGCAGTGGCGAGTACTTCCAGAAACAGGTTGAATAACAGTGACAATGAGGGCGTGCTGGTCTTGATTCTGTGGGACTGCCTCCAGTGTTTCCACATTAAGCTGATTGATAAATGCTTGGACAGTATCTCTTAGGCAATATGTAATGTTTTCATTTCCCTCATTTTCTAGATATTCTGCAATTTCAGTTTTGACCTTAATCTTGACCCGAGTTGTTTAATAGAGAGTTTTAGATTTTTGGACGTTAGGGATTTTTGGTTTGCTTTCTGGTGAGTTTACTTCTAAGTTCTCTTATTTGTTATGACATGCTATTTGTTGCTCCTGTTTCTCTTTAGTTTTTTCATTTTTTGGTTCCATTTTCTTCTTTTAATAATTTTAAAGTTTAACTTGTCTTCCTGTGATTGTTTTTAATGACTATAACATTATAAAGTACACTTAATCCTCTATCCTTGAGAGCATCTGTCACCTCTCTGCTATGAGCAATTGATATTTAACTTCTTTCTCTCATGTACTTCTATCACCCAATTTTAATTGATTGTATTATTTTCTTAATTATATTTATATCTCTAAGCACACTTACTACTTAGTTATCTGATATATCAGTTTTAAATGGCCTCATTGGACCCTAGGATATTAAACAAAAATCAAATAGGAAATAAGCACAACTATATTACCTCTTACTTTCACTCCTCCCAACTCAATTTTTAAAAATCATATAATTTCTACATTGTCAGAGTTTAAAATGATAAAAGTCTGCTCTTTAATCCATGATTCTCAGATTTGTTCAAGTCTTAGTCATACAGTTCAAGGGTTTAAATGCATAGAATACTCCTTTCTAGTCTTTGAGTCAGACTGAATACCTTTATCTATTGGTTGCCTGAAGTTAGTTTTCTGATATTTCTTAGTAAGAGCTACTGGGATCTAAAATAAGCATCTTTCTGCATGTGGAAAAGTGTTTCTTATCTTTATATCTGAATGACAGTCTGTCTGGGTACAAACATGTTTCAGTCACATTTTCTTTTCTTGAGGATCTTCTGGTTCTTTCTCTGTTTACTAAAAGTGATCTTTCTGAACCCCAAAGCCAGCATTTTCTTCTAATAAATGATTTGATTTTTGTCTGAATCCTTAGATTATTCTCTCTTTGTCTTTGAAGTTCAGTAACTTTTCTGAGGGGTCTCAAAGAGAATATGTTTATTTTCCATGCTAAGTTTTTCTTTGATGTAGAATGACTTTTCATTCTTTAGATTCAAGTCTTTTATACTTTTGGCACTTTTGCTGAATTATACCCTTTTGTTTGCTGGTTTCACTACTTTACTTCTTCATGGATAAACATGCAGATATTGTTTTCTGTCTATCTTTGTTGCCAACCATTTTCTCTCTAATATTTTAATTTATTTTAATTAATTATTATTGTTTTTTTTTCTGAGACAGAGTCTCATTCTGTTACCCAGGCTACAGTGCCATAGCATCAGCCTAACTCACACCAACCTCAAACTTCTGGGCTCAAGAGATCCTCCTGCTTCAGCCTTCCAGGGTGCTAGGGTCACAGGCATGAGCCGCTGCACCTGGCTTCTCTTTTTAATATTATAATCTGTTTAATTCCATCTTTTTTCATTTGCTTTTTCTCATTTCTGTAATCCCTGTCCCTATTATGTTTCAATGACACTGATTGTCTTTTATATTACTTCTGAGTTAAACTTTATTTCTTCACCACTTTTGTTTATTTTCCTTTTCTTAGCTCTTCAACCTATTGTTTCAACTAAATGTTAATTCTCCCGAACTTCTCTGATCACTTGCATGTTACTTGAGCTCTTGTTTGTAGGGATAATGGATTTATTATACTTTCAAAATCATGATAATATATTTTCTTATTTTTTTCATTGGCTATTTTGGAGGGTCTGCATCATTTCACTTACCATTTCTCTATTTTTTTCCTCATGCTGTATGTTAACTTGGTATGTACATATATATATACACATCTCTCCCTCTCTCTCTCTCTATATATATATATTTTTTTTTTTTTTTTTGCTAGTTCATTTTTCTAAAGACTTTCATTTTTCTTAGACCACAGCACGTTTTCTCTGGACCAGCTATTTTTAGAAGGCCAATCTTGTAGAGAAGGCAAAACATGTTTCAGTCTTGCAGAAATTCTAATTGTTTTGGTAGGGTATTTCTTTGGAAGTTTTCATTTACTTCTCCCAAACCAGCTGAGAGTGGTAGCAAAAGCAGGATCCTAATATAGATAATCTCTCATTTCCCTGCCATCAGAGTTGCTTGTTCCAGCATAACAGACCCTCTCAAAATTCAGAGGCTTACAGCAACAGTCCTTTACTAGTTATTATGAGTGGGTTCGTCACAGTTATAAGTTGGTTAACTTTTAATTTGGCTCTTTTTAAGTCTATGGCTGACTACAGCATGGCTGATTTTGGCTGGGCTGGGTGGTGGTTTTGCTTTACATATCTTTCATCCACCTCCCAGGACTAGCATGTTGGACTGTGCTGATCCCTTCTTATAGTGAAGGCAGAGGAGGGCAGGGCGTAATACTCAGGACTCTTGGGAACTTGCCTTGGTACTGACATATCACCACATTTACTTTGTTCTATTGGCCAAAGCAAATGACTTAGCTAAGCCGAGAGGCAAAGGCTAGAGAAATGGACTATAATTTCACTATACCTCCGTAGTGAAAAAAACTGCAGAGTCCTATGAAGAAGATCATGGATGCAGGGATGAGCACTCAGGCCTTTAGTACAATTTGTCACATTTGCCAAATAGAGAATTCATTCTGCAGATATAGTGTGTTTGTTTAATTATCTGCTCATCCCCTCATTCCCTGCTTTCCATGACTTTGTGCTAACTGGTCCAGGAATTTCCCAGTGCTCGTCTATGCACTTGTTCCTTTAGTTTCTAACAAGATGAGATAGATGGGCTCAGTGCCTATAGCTCAGTCAGTAGGGCGCTGACCACACACACCCAGGCTGGTGGGTTTGAACCTGGCTCAGGCCTGCTACACAACAATGACAACTGCAACTAAAAATAGCCGGACATTGTGGCAGGCGACTATAGTCCCAGCTAATTGGGAGGCTGAGGCAAGAGAATCACTTAAGCCCAAAAGTTTGAGGTTGCTGTGAACTGTGATGCCATGGCACTCTACCAAGGGTGACATAGTGAGACTCTGTTTCAAAAAAATAAAAAATAAGATGAGATAGATGGACTCTTAAGATGGAGCCACTTGCCCAACCTCCTGATCTTTGCATCTTGTATAATCCCCTCTTGAGTGTAGCCTGAACTTGGTGACTTGCTTCTAAGAAAAAAAGTAATTGAACGCCACTTGCAAGATTTGGCTATGAAAAACTGTGACTTCCATTTTGCTCCCTCTCACTCTTTTTTCCTGGTGTTTTATTGTTATTGTCATTGTTCTTGTTTATTTTGTTTTTGTTTGTTTGCTCTGATGAAGCAAGCTTCCATGTTGACAACTGCCCTTATGAAGAGACCCATGAGGCGAAGAACTGAGAGGCCTCTGGTCAATATCTCGCAAGGACTGAGGCTCTTAGTTTCAAGCTTATAAGTGGATCCTGCCATAGTTGAGACTTCAGGTGACTGCAGCCCTGACTGACAACTTGATTACAGCTTGACACCAGATTCCTGACCTACAGAAACTTTGAAGACAGTAAATGATGTCTGTCTTCAGAGTTAAAAGTTACACCATTAAGTTTTGGAATAATACATTACACTGGATAACTAATGCCTGGTTCATTGATTCTACCTTTCAGGCTATGCCACTTGTCTTGGAACAGTATGTGCTGTGAGCTTTGCTTGAGACCTGTAGTCAAGGGTGTGTCTCTCAGGCCGACTGTCATTGCATGTGGCATCTTTTTCATACATTGTGGTTTGATGTTTGTTGCCTATTTAAGGAAATAACTTAGAGTTTTATTATAGGATTATTAAAGAAAGAGTTCAGAGATGTTTTCTCTTTCTCCTTTTCCTTACTGAGTTTGGGTTATTTTTTCCTGCCATTGTGGAAATAAAAGTCTGATCTGACTTTGGTCTCTGAATTTCAGAGGGTCCCTGCTTTAGACCCTTGAGAAAATCATATGTGTGAAACATAATAATCCTTAACTCAATGTCTCAATACAAGATTGGTGGCAGCTTTGGTGGCACAAGATTGGTGGTCTTAATTACTCAACAAAAAAGGCAGTAAATGTGGCCAAAAGCATGGGTTCTGGCATCAGATCACCTGTATTTTTACCCTAGCTCTGCCATTTACTGCTGTTTGTTCCCAGGAAAACATTCTTCCTAGATTTTATTTTTCTAATATCCAAATACTTTAAAATATTGAGAACTAATATTGATAGTATTACGAGGCTGATGAAATAACATAATTCATACCAAGTATTTAACACAGCTTAAGAAATATACCTAGGCCAGATGACACACTCTCAGTAAATGTCAACTACACAAAAGCATATTTATTGAATAGATCTATTAAGTGCCTAGTATTGTGCTAGGTTATGCAGATACTAATATGAATGTATGTTGGTTCATTTTCTGAAGGAAATCACAGTCTTGTAAGTGAAATTATATTTGTACAAATTGTTGCTTCCAAACAGTGTCATGTACTTTAGTTATGTCATCCTGATAAACTCTATTTTGAGGTATTATTCCTGGGTTCCTGCTTTAGTTTCCTGCCTCGTACCCCAGTTACTCTAAGACTAAAGGATTTTTTTTAAACCATATGTCTTTCTATGGGGACAGGCAAATGAAAACTGCCTATCTACCTATCTCCCTCCTGAAATCCCTTCAGATGATTCTCACACTATGTCTAGATAGCTTACAAAAATGGGCTGATGAAACCATTGGATACTGGGAAAACATTTAGATAAATCTGTTAGTGTGCATGAAGAAACTGCTGTCATTGTTATCTCCCCAAGCCTTTGATTGACGGAGCCAATAGTCCAACTTCTGCAACCCACTCCATTGGGCTTCAATACTATCCCCAAATTCAGAGACCAGAGGGTCCCCTGTTACTCTGTTTCTTTGCTTCTTTCTGATTCTCTGCACATATGTTGCGTGTGTTGGGATGGTGTGGGTCAATGGCCAGGTTTTAGAATATAAAAGAAGTGGAGTAGAACTGAAAGGCAAGTGAGAAGGTTGATAAGATGCAGGTAGAGATAAGATCTGGTTATGGTGGAGAATAGGAAGGGTTTAGCCATTGCAACATTTATCAAGAATCAAAGAGAGAGACTGGCACAAATGCTCTAGTCAGTTGCTTTGGCATCAACAGCAAAACTGCCAGGCAAACATCTTTCCTATAGATCTGCCCAATTTATCTGGCAGAAACATCTTAGAGAATAAAAGTGTTCAGATCACCACCCTGACAAACATAAAAAATAAAAACAATGCCTTCTTCTGTTTAGGTCACAAAGTAGAACGATTCAGAACCAAACAAACAACAAACAATGAAATAAAAGCAAAAAATTCCAATTAGATCCACTTCCATTCTGCAGACACAGATGGGAGCATGTCAAGCAAGAAACAGAAGAAAGCTGGTGAGTTTCTAGAGCTCCTGGCCAGAGCTGGGAGATCAGGTGCCCACGGCTCATTTTTGCTGGTGTTAATCTGCGATGCCTACGGTGTTGTCAAACGTATTTCATTAGTGTTTTTCCCTTATTAAATATGAAAATCATGTCAAAGGTAAATGTCAAGAGGCTATAAAATTACCCTTCTTATCTTCTGTACATTTATCAGTTGATAAATGGAAAGACACTGCTGCCAAAATAACTGAATGAATAATTTATAAATGACTGATGCATCTTGTACGTTGTTTCAGGCACAAAACAGTAGGACATCAATAATCGAAAGAAGTTGGATTAATTTAGCAGTATTTTGCCATTGATATTTTTATCTAAATGCTGCATTCAAGGCCTCATTGGTCAGAGAAACTTCCTTCCTGTTATTCTAGATGTTCCCCACTTGCAGTAGGGGGTGCAGAAGGAGGGGAGTCCTCTTTTGCTTCAGAGCTCCCTCCCTCCTCCTCTTTAATAATAAGTACCATTCACTTTGGTGTAACGAGTAGATCCGAATATCCCCTCTCCCTGTATGGATTTTCCCATAATGCTTAAACCAGGAATGTAGCAAAAAAATTTCTCTTGATTTAAAATTTTCTTTTGATTCACATGGAGCCTGAATTTTAACTTTCCCTATAGGTCATTTTCCATCCTTAATTTACATTAAGGCAGTGTTATCTTTGAACTGCTAGTCTCTCTAGGCAAATTTTCTTAAATGCATTTAAAATTCTGTGATGCTGCAATTTCGGTCACCCTAAGAAGCCCTTTAATGTGCTGGTGGAGAATGGACAGAACAGAGTGCAAATCTATTCATTCTCCTCCCTGGGGTTTAGGTACCTGGCCTGTGGCCAAACAGAAAGAAGGCCTAGGACGTTGACCTCACTGCAGAAGTAAGCCAAGCTGCAGGCTTTCTTGGGGAAGGGAGGGAGGGAGGGAGGAAGGAAGTTAGTTGCAGAGCCTAAAATAGAGTTGTTAAGGCAGGTTATGCAAGTGTATGCTTGTCTGTGAGTAAGAC
>CAUYON010173418.1:0-12154 GCA_963573935.1 Arctocebus calabarensis | reverse complement strand
ACACTGCGGTGGGCATCCATTGAGCTTCAGGTTGTCTTGTTTTTGTATATAGTGACATAGCATTCTGCTGCCATTCTTAGCTGTGGACAAAGGGGGGTCAGCTGGCATGAGAAGTGTTTGGATTTTTTTTTAGTTAAGTGCGGTAGTTTTTAAACTGTTTGTTTTAAAGCAAACTGTAGAACTCTTCATTGTTGGCAAAGAGGCAAGCGGAAGAGCCGCTGCATCAATGAAAGTTCAAGAACCTTCTATACTTAAACACATTTGCAATGTTCTGTTATTTTTTGTATGTTTAGAATGCTGAAATGTTTTTGAAGTTAAATAAACAGTATTACATTAAAAAAAATACACAGAGAAAAAATAATAGACCTGTAAGATAAAGACACAATTACAGCTTTCAGTTCCCCTTCTGAATAATTGATAGAACCAGTAGATAGAAAACTAGAATATAAAAGATTCAAACTGTTAACCACCTCAATGTGATAGCCATTTATAAAATTCAACAGCGTCAGAACACAGATTTTTCTCAAGTGCATTTGGGATATTTACTAAGATAAGATAGACCAGATTCTTGGTAGCTGTTTAAATAAATTGCAAAATATTCAAGTCATAGAGGGTATGTTCTTTGACTACAGTGAAATTAAAAACCAGTGACAGAAAGATCCCTAGAATATCCCCAAGCATGTTTTAAGACTAAACACACTTCTAAACAAGCCATGTCTTAAAAAAAAAATCACAAAGGGAAATAGTAATAGAAGTGAACTCCTCAGCCTGATGATGGCTATTTATGAAGACTACAACTGAAATCACACTTAAATGGGGAAGGACAGAATGCTTTCCTTGTCTACATAAAAAGTCCAATGGAAGCTAACAAGAACAATTAAAAATAAAAGTCAAAACATGCTAGAACTAAACAGAATCTTACTCAGTCTAGTAAGAACCTTACTCAGTCTAGCAAGGTCGCAGAATACAAAATCAGTGCTCAAAAATAAATTGTATCACTAGCAATGAACAAAGGTAAAATTAAAAATTTAAAAAGGCATTGACAACAGTATCAAAAATTATGAAATATTTAGGGGAAAATGTGACAAAATAAGTAACAAGCCTATATATTAGACAGTACAAAATATTGCTGAAATTAAAGAAGGCCTAAACCTTTGGAAAGATATATCTTATTCATTGGCTAGAGGACTCAGTATTGTTATTTGAAGTATATCTTATTTCATTAAAAAGATACACAGATGGCAAATAGAAAATAAACAGATGTTCAGCAGCCATAGTTATTAGGACAATATAAATTAAAAGACCCAAATACCACTGTACACCTAATAGAATGGCAGCAATTAAAAGGCTGACTATAGGCCGGGTGCAGTGGCTCATGCCTGTAATCCTAGCACTCTGGGAGGCCAAGGCGAGTGGATTGCTTGAACTCAGCGGTTCCAGAGCCGCCTAACCAAGAACGAGACCCCATCTCATAGTACTATAAGTTAGAGTAAAATTGTTTCTAGGGAAAGACAAAATGCTTCCAACTCATGAATATAAGACTGATAAATCTGTCTAAAACAAACTAAAAAAAAAATTAGAAAACCAACTGGGCATTATGGCGGTTGTTTTTTGTCCCAGCTACTTGGGAGACTGAGGCAAGAGGATGAGGTTGCTGTGAGCTAGGTTGATGCCATGGCACTCTACCCAGGGTGGCAGAGTTAGACTCTTTCTCCAAAAAATAAAAATAAAAGACTGATACCAAGTGCTGGAGAGGATATGGAAAAACAGGAGCTTTTGTACACTGCTGGTGGGAATGTTAAATAGTACCACTTTGTAAAGCTGTTTCTTAAATAGCTTTTTAAGAAGCTTTTTAATATGCACCTATCCTACTATTCAACCATTATACTCCCATTTATCTGTAAACATTAAGGACATGCTTGTATATAAAGATTTGTACACAGAAAATCATAGGAGCTTTATTTGTAATGTACAAAAACTATAGACAGCCCAGATGTCCCTTGGTAGGTAAATAAAAACATTGTATTATATAATGGAATAGTTCTCAGCAATGAAAGGAATGAATTATTGATATATACAGTAGGGACAAATCACAGAAAAATCATGCTGACCTAAAGAGATGAGACACCACCCTCTTCAGTAAAGAAAGTGAGTAAATACTATTTAAGTACATTTATATAAAACTCTGGAAAATGCAAGCTAATGTAAGATAACCAAAGCACATTAGTGGTTGCTTGGGATGGAGAGAGGAGGACATAAGATGTATGAGAGGGAAGAAATTACAAAGCACAGAAAGGAAAATTTTGAGAGTAAAAGATATATTTGCTGTCTTGATTGTGATGATGGTTCTACACATAGGTTCAAACTTATAAAACTGTACAGTTTATATATAGGAACTTTACATGTGTATTATATCTCAATGAAGTATTTTTAAATTGAAAAAAGTTAGTATTTTTTTGTTTCTGACTTTGAAGAGAAAACCATAAATCATGCTGTTAGCTCTCATTTGTTGAGCTGTTAGTAGATCCAGTACAAGGTGCTTACCTGCACTGTTCTCAGTTAAAGTTTATGACAACTGAGAAGTAAGTGGTTTGACTGTTGAAGAAATTATAGCTTGGAGAGCTGCCCAACCTCATCAGCCAGGAAGAAGTGAGATCAGGTCTCCAAATCAGGCTCTCTGGTTCCAGAGGTCCCTGGTGGTCCACAGCCTTCCTCAGTGTGATGTGTGTGACACTGAAACAGAATTTCAAAATTACCTGTCCAGGATTTTACTAACCAGGGTTTATTTCTGTGATTGGCTGTTACAGCTCTGTTATTTTGGGATGAGCAACAGAGATTTTTTTTTTTTTTTGCTACACAAGAAGATTGCTGTATTCTGTTCTTAGTTATTTGCTCTGTGTGTGTTAGGGCAGCCTGCATGTTAGCCCTGCAACCCGGTCACCTTTGTTGTCAGATAGCATCCTCAGGAGTTACCTGTGTCCTTGTGGCCTGACAGATTGTAATATTATATAGCCTCTGATACCAACTTCTGTTTATAATTTTATGACAAAAAAATATATTCTGAGCTATAAAGCTGTTTTCCTCAAGTAATCCACTAGGAGGCAGCAGACCCACTTGGAACAGAGTGGATCTTCAGCACGGAAAATGATGAAAAGCCAAAAATAGGACTATTTTCATTTGTGATGAAACAATAATGTATCTTTTGGAACATGTAGGAAAATGTATTAATACAGAATACAGTCTGTGACCAGAAATATATTTCTTGTGCTTGCTCTTCAATGTATACAGTTAGATATTTTAATTGTATCTCCTTCCCTATTCATTTCCTCTGCTGTTTTACACAGGGCGTATTGTTAGTAGTTATACTTAGACTTTGTTTCACTAGCTAATAAATCTTTCCTTGTTTTTTTTTTTTTTTTTGAGACAGAGCAAAGCTGTTCCCCTGGATAGAGTGCTGTTGCATCACAGCTCACAGCAACCTCCAATTCCGGAGGTTTGGACTCAAGCGAGTCTCCTGCCTCCACCTCCCAAGTAGCTGGGACTACAGGCGCCCGCCACAATGCCCGGCCATTTTTTGGTTGCAGCTGTCATTGTTGTTTGGCGGGCCCGGGCTGGATTCGAACCCGACAGCTCAGGTGTACGTGGCCGGCGCCCCAGCCCGTTGAGCCACAGGCGCCGAGCCCGAATCTTTCCATTTGGTTTTGCTGAAAGAAAGGAGGAATGAACTGGAAATCACCCACTAGATTTGGCATTGGCTACAGAAATAAAATAGGCCTGCCTTCCTGGTCCTTAAGTTTTTTACTGAATCCAAATTGTACATAACAAATTCTTCATTAAAAGGGGTGAAGCAGAGAAATGTGAAGGTTTTCTTGGTCTCCTTCCATACTTAGGAGAAGAACAACCTTGACATCAGAAGGTCTCAGTTTCCCTGCCTATTGTCAGAGACTACAGTTTATAATCCATAGTCATAGACGACTGGATTTTGAGTATAACCTGACTTTTAACTTCCCAATGTTTCATTTGAAAATCTTTAAATATTCTAAACCTCAAAAAAAAAATAATATGATGAACCTTGTACCTGGGTTCACCGATTGTTGACATTTTTCAATTTTTGTTTAATACATTTCTCTTTCCATATTCAAATTTCTCTATAGTCTCTGATACCAAGGCTATAGTTTTTTTCTTTTTTTTTCTTAATGCTCTTTTTTTTCCTGATTCAGAATCCAGTCAATCATACATTCCTTTTGGGTGTTTAGTGTTTTGGGTGTTTGAGTTAGTTAATTTAGAAAATTCTCTTGGCTTTGTCATATTTTTTTTGTTTTGTGACATTGACATTTTGTATAGTCCTGGCCAATTGCCTTGTAGATTTTCCCATGGTCTAGATGAGTCAGATTTCTTCCTCAGGATTAGATTCAGGTTAAACATTTTGGCAAGAAAAATATTAATCCTTAGGTCATATTGTGATTTTGTTATTGCATTATGTCAAGAGGTTCACAAGGTCAGTTTGATCCATTGTTGGTACTAAGTTTGATCATTTACTTTTAGACAACAGATTTGTCTATGATGAAGTTATCTCTTTTATAATAAATGACATCTCTGTGGTGACCATTTGAAGTTGTGTGAGTGTCTTGAGGTTTTAGCAACCTTCAATGATCTTTGTCCGACCCAGTTATATAGATAACTGAAAAATGATTGTTAAAATTCTGTTTTTCTCATTTATTAACTATAATTTATTCACTTTATATTCTAATAAAATATGTAATTGTTACAATTATTTTCAACACAGTTTTCATGCCTGTTAAGTTAAAGCATCTGTGGCATTGTATTTTATTTAATATTGTGAGGGAACAGAGAAGACAGTATTTCTGGATTATGATTACAGTTTCACAAGTACTACACAGTTTCCTCTTGAAAATTAATCCATTTTTGTTACTAATTAGATTAAAATAAACCATTTAGTTTTTCTTTTGTCAGTGTTTGCAATTTTTATCTATTTGTCTGTCTTTTTTAACTTCCCAATTGCTTGTAGGTATTAATTTATAACATTATTCCTGTTGCCCTAATAATTGTAACAATTAATATTTTAATTTTCTATTTATAATAGCTGTGGAAATACAAAGAGCTCTGAATCAACTTGGAACACCTCAAGATACACCCGAATTGAGGCAACAGCTGTAAGTATTAAATAAGAATGAAAGAAAAAAATGAAACCTACTGCTATTATTAATGTTGTTTTGATGGTATACTATATAGTATTTATTTACTGCAGGAAACAATGGAAAATTAATAGTTTATCTTCTACCTTATCCATAAATTTGCATCAGGCTTTGTGTAGGTTTTTCCCTGTCCAAAGTAGGCAGGTGTTTTTCTTTGTTTTAAAGATCTGGCTTGCTATTACAGCAGAATTTTTTTAGTTGCTTTCTTTATACCTGTTATACTAGTTGTTTCTGACAGCTTTTGAAAAATTGCACTCTCGTGTCTGAATTTATGTAATTTACTTTTTGTAGCTAGCAATCCCTGGAGAGACCAGATTTTTGTTTGGTTAGCTCCAATACTTATCCAGTTATAGGAACTATCTCCCCAAAAGTTTATACTATTTCCTTGAATTTTAGAAAGCAGTAGCTTCTGTTAAAAAAAAAAAAAAGTAGTTATGATGAAGTTATTTAATGCATACTCCAGAAAATTAATATGCTGTTAGTAGACTAGCAATAATATTTTGTCTATGGTGTGTTAAAAGATTTTACAGAATGTTTTTACATATTTTCTCACCTAGACTGTACAAAATTGGAATGGGATATATGATCAAAAAAACTATTTCCATTTTGTGCATAATGGAAACATGTCTCTTGTAGGTTTGATTTGCCCAATATCATTTAAAACTTGTTAAATCTTATTTATTTTGGTGCCATTATGGCTATAAATGTAAAGTAATAGGTACCTAGGAAGTGGTATTTCCAAATAATAACTATAGAAGAAAAATTGCAAAGAAGAAGAAATTAAAAGACAGGAATAGGAACTCATATTTTTATGAAATACAATGTGAAGAATTTATAATCATTTCTAATTTATATTGTATTTTTTAAGAGAGATAAATATCAGGATGATAAAAATGCTCCAAATCTAGATAATAAATCATTTATTAAAATGGAATAGAAATACGCGATTTTTAATAGTTTTACTATTTTGTTAGAGTTAACAGTAAAAATTCTGAATATGTAGTCAGGGTCATTAAGATTGTGTTTTTAAAATTTCATACTATAGATACCAAAGGGCAACTGTAATTTGCTTCTTTTATTGTGTTGTGTTCCCTTTATAAGGAAATGCTATTATCTTTTCCACAGCAGACTTCCAAAGAGTTAACAAAAACATATTAAAGATATGGTATTTGGTAAATAGAGATATAAATAAAAAATTATTCTCCCTTTTGGGTCAAATATAGATGTCTGTATTTAAGCATAATCTTAGGTAGTATCTCATTATTTTGTTTAAAAATTCTAAATGTGGCCAATCCATATTCAAAATGAGAGGTGACACATATGAGTGATACTTATATTGTAATTTGTAAAACAGCACATAATATAAGATTTTTTTAGTGTCATATCTTTTAGTTAGAAATGTTACCTTTTACTTTATCAGTTAGCTAAAGTATAAATATACAGTTGACCCTCTATTTTCATGGTTTATGTATTTTCAATCAATTGTGGATCAAAAATATTCAAGAACAACGAATTTAAAAAGTAAAAGAAATTACAAATTAAACTGAGGTTGGAAGTATGGGCACTTAAGGGAAGAGTCATATCTTTATGTGCTTTCATTGCCAGAAATGATTTAATAAGCTCAAAGCCAATATTCAGTTTATTGTAAGCAGGTTAGAAATTAAATTAAGAAAATGATTACAGATGATGGGCAAAGAGAACAGAGACAGGAGAGAAGTAAGTCAGAGAAAAGCAGGTACACATTCAGACTATAGGACCTATGCTAGGAAATTCAAAGTCTGGTTATAAGAGTTACAGCTGAAAGTCTGGCCCTTTAAGACAGGCAGATTGTCTTTCTGAAACTTTACCCCTACCCCATTACGACTCATCCCCACAGTCTTTGGGCACCAGGAGGCCATGATCCCACAGGTAAGACTAGTCTCTTGAGGGAGTGAGCACAGGGGGTTGAAAAAATTAAGGAGAAGAGGCAAAGCACACTAAAAGTAACACAGACACTTTCATCTCATAAGAGAGAACAAGACTCTTAGGGAGGTGAAGGGAAAATGCCCCTCCCTTCCCATTTCTCAATATGACTCAAAACCAGACCACCCATAAGATGTCCCAGAGACGTAATTACTCATTTCGGGATTTGTATATATGATCTAAATGGGGTCAACCTTGATGTACTACTCCTAGATGATGTTCCTGTTCCAAATTTTACTTATATTAAGATCAAAAGTAATGTAGAATAATAAAAATAAATCAGTACAATTAAAATAATTAGTTAAAAAAAATTTAGTTAAAAAGTAAAAGCCCAAGTACCCATTGATCCATGAATTGATTAACAAATTGTGGTATATGTACACCATGGAATATTATGTAGCCTTAAAGAAAGATGGAGACTTTACTTCTTTCACGTTTACATGGATGGAGCTGGAAAATATCCTTCTTAGCAAAGTATCTCAAGAATGGAAAAAAAAGTATCCAGTGTTCTCAGCCCTACTATGAAACTAATTTATAGCTTTCATATGGAAGCTATATCCCAATTACAGCACAAGAATATGGGGAAAGGGGCAAGGGAGGGGAGGGGAGAGGATGGGCGGAAGGTGAGTAATTGGTGTGTCCCTACCTGTGGTGCATCTTAGAAGGGTACAGGTGAAACTTACTAAATGTAGAATATAAATGTCTGAACACAATAACTAAGAAAATGCCCTGAAAGCTATGTTAACCAGTTTGATGAAAATATTTCAAATTATATATAAAACCAACACATTGTACCCCATGATTGCATTAATGTACACAGCTATGATTTAATAAGAAAAAAAAAAAAAGTACAAGCCCAACAAGAACCATGATGTAAGGGTACACCCTCCCCCCATTTTATTTATATATATATAAATAATATTATTTATATATATATAATAATATTATTTTTTATATATATAATAATAATAACAGAACTAAACCAGAGTGAAGGGCTAATCCATGGTCCTCATGTTTAAAGGTCCTATGATCTAGCTCTTTAAAAAACTTTCTCTACAGAAAGAGAAAGCAGGAATGAAAAAATAATAAAGAAAACTGGCTCATAGAAAATGCAGTTTGAGAAGTCTATAAAAGGTCTGACAATTAAGTTTGCAAAGTTATCACTGTGTGCTTATGTTGGCAGTGCTGTACAAACGACTCAGTAAAGATTCATGGCTTCACGAGGGGGAAAAAAAACTTTCTCTTGATGTCTAACCTATGCGGTTTTTCGCTCATCCTCTAATCTCCATCAGCCCCTATGAGGGAACTTATGATACAGTTTGGGGCTGGTCCCCAACATTAACAATATAGTACAACTACTATTTCCATAACCTTTACATTGTATTAGGTATTATCGGTAATCTAGAGATAATTCTAAAAGGATATGGGAGGATATGCCTAAGTTATCTGCAAATATTATGCCATTTTGTATACTTGAGCTGTGGATTTTGATATCCACAGGGGTCCAATTCTCCATAGATATCAAAGGACAACTGTAATTCTTTTATTGTGTTGTGTTCCCTTTACAAGGAGATGCTATTATCTTTTCCACAGCAAATTTAAATAATAGTAAAATTTGTACTGTTTTTATCTCATTCCCTCTCTCTTTTTAAAAATATCTATAGCATGTGGGTTAGAGTGTAGTGTAGGCTAACATTCCTGAGGATCTGCTGGCAACAGCCCAGATTGCTCAAACTCTGCCCTGTGCTCACAGTACCTGGGGGACACTGCCAGGGGGTCAGGAATGTTCAGCAGTTTAAATATAGATCTATGGGTCACATGCTGGAAAAGGCTCCAACGTTGAAATTGCTAAAGAGTTAAGGTAGAGATAGCAGCATAGAGTAGGGAAGTTAAAGTTTACCCCCCAGGTATTGTAACCATTTCCTTTTTGCTCTATAATCTTATGATAATTAATTTGGTTTTCTTCCCATTTTTTCCACAATTCACTGATGTTGCAAGGCTTCTTTGTTTTTTGGTAATGTAACTAGAAGTTTCTTTCTAACTGTAGTTAATTTTGTGTGTTCCGTTTGTCCTGCATGTGCGCCTTTTTCCTGGTTCAATAAAAGACCCTGGAGGTTTTTATTCGGCATAGCACTTCCTTGCTACCTGCTTGGCACGTGAAGCTGCTTGCCTCTCTGAGTGTCATTGGTTATTTCATTGAAAATAAGTGAGTGTAAGAGTTTACTTTTCACGCCAACCCCTCGTCGTCCATAGCTGGGAGACAAGCAGCACCCTTTGAACAGGGACCCAGCAGACTAGCAGTGATAGTGACAATTTCCCAAAGCCCAGGAAGAAGGGGAAAAGGATGCATCTGCTCATCCTGGTAAGGGACAACGGTGCCAAGGGACAAGCCCTAGAAACTCACAGCAAGATGGTGAATTTAGGGGAAGGCTCTTGAGATCTGTCATTTCTCTTTCGGTTCTCTTTTTCATCCTGCTCAGCAATCAGGTTCCAATTGAGAGACTCTGGCTGAGTACTCCCTGATATGTCTCAAAGAGTACTTCTCAGGTTGGGTGTGATAGTTCACACCTGTAATCCTAGCATTCTTGGAGGCTGAGGCAGGTAGATTGCTTGAGCTCGTGAGTTCGAGACCAGCCTGAGCAAAAGTGAGACCCTGTCTCTACTAAAAATAGAAAAACTGAAGCAAGAAGATTGCTTGAATTGGAGTTGGAGGATGCTGTGAGCTGTGATGCCAAGGCACTCTGCTCAGGGAGACAGCTTGAGACTCTTGTCTCAAAAAAAAAAGAAGAAGAAAAGAGTACTTTTCAGAGGGCAGGTGTCAACCCGAGAGGGCAGCAACTAAGGCTTTTACTAGTTATTTTATGTCCCATGAGAAGTGGTTGTTTCTGTAACAGGAAGTGGTCCTAAGCCAAGGGCTCATACCAGCCACCCACATCTGTTTTCTACAATGTTCTTCTCCATTTTCTTATAAAATGGGACACAATCTCACTACAGAACAAAAGGCCCCTAAACACTAATTGCGAGGTCTGCTCTGAGCAGCAGGCTGTACAGTGTCAGACCATCAGTTGACAGAATTTTTAATTATACTCCAACATCAATGTCCTTGGTATCCTAAGGAAGGGGTCTTCAACTGGGGAGATTGGGAAAGATTGGGATGATGGCTGCACGATCTCTGGGCCCTGTAACTGTCCAACATCTTACGGTATGGAATCCGTGCCCACCCAGCTCTTGGCCTGATTCAAGGAAATGATCCACCAGGTCAGGCTCCCCCAGATTATTTCAAACTTGGCTGCATGCAGACATCTTTGTTAGTCACCTCCTAGGAAGGGAGCAAGGGGTCTGTTGCAACTGTTGCTCCTTCCTCTTCTGTCAAAAATTTTGCCCAGCCCTTTCCTAAATTTGAGAGTTCTGTAGAGAAGTGTTTAGGAGAAGGAGCAATGACGAATGTGTTCAGACTTTTCTCAAGACTTGGTGGCCAGGGACCCTACCATGAGAACCTCTCATTCTTGGTTTTTAAAGAACTTAGAAAGAACATCACCGAGAACAGTTTGCAGAACACTTTTACTAGGGGTGCAGTAGAATCGTTGCTAATGTGTATAAAATGACACTCTGGGACAGGAATGTGTTAGTTAAGACTGTTGTATTCCCTGCCCAGTATAGTGTTTGGGTCCAAGAGTTCTAGAATCACTGCTGGATTGTAACTATAGATAATTGTGCAGGAGTTCTCATCAATTTTGACGTACTCACAGAAGATGGTCATTATGCCACCTCCCATGCTCAAGCTAATTGTAATCCTCAAGCACTTGTTCAGAGCTCTCAAGTGGCTTATTGAGCTTGGGCAAAAGTTCCTAATTCCCAAGCCCCTACAGTCACAGGAACTTACTGTGTTTACTGATGCATCTGAAAAAAATGACAAGGGAGTGGTCACATGGAAAAACCTAGACGAATGAGAACATTTTATTACTACTGACCACTCCAGCACACAACATGCAGAACTTGCTGCCATTTTAGTAATACAGTCATTCCCCTTATGCCCTTTAAATATTGTGGCAGACTCTGCATATGTACTCCATATAGATCAAGTTTTTACTGATGCACTCATCCATCAAGCTTCTGACAGAAATTTATATGACTTTTTCTTTCCCCCTTCAAAACTGTTTATTAAAAAGAAGGTACCTTTTATTCACCACTCATGTTTGTTCTCATTCCAATCTCCCTGGTCCTGTTATAGAAAGAAACCACCAATCAGACTCTGTAGTTTTATTTAATGCTACCATGTCTGCTACCATTTAGTGGCACTAATTCTTCAAGCATTAGCTCAATCCTTTCCGTTTAAATGCTCCCAAGCTCAGACATTTTCCAGGCCTGTCCAGAATGCCAACAAACATTTGCACCTTTTCCTATGGGAGTTAACCCTTATGGTTTGCAAGCCAGTGTTCTTTGGCAAAATGGGTTCTACTCATTTCCCTCCTTTTGGAAAGCTTAAATATATTCGTATTTCTGTTGATACGTATTCTGGCATGATTCATGCTGCTTGCCAAACAGGAGAAACTGCCAAACATGCTAAGCGTAATGTATTATCTGCAATTGCTACTTTAGGACTCGCTCAACAGATAAAAATAGGCAGTGACCCTCCTTACACTTCTCATTTTTTTCTTCTATTTTGCCAACAGTGGTAAACATAACAGGATTCCCCTATAACCCCACAGACCAAGCCATTGTAGAATGTTCTCATTCACTTTTAAAGTGCCAATTAAATAAAACAGAAGGAGAGGAATATGAAAGATAAACTCACACCACAAGAACAATTACATAAAGTTCCCTTTACTCTTAATTTTTTTTTTTTTTATTGTTGGGGATTCATTGAGGGTACAAGAAACCATGTTACACTGGTTGCATTTGTTGGGAAAAGTCCCTCTTACAATCGTGTTTTGCCCCTAAAAGGTGTGGCACACACCCAGACCCCAAGACCCCAC
>CAUYON010173416.1:0-13175 GCA_963573935.1 Arctocebus calabarensis | reverse complement strand
TCCTTTCTGTCCATCCATCCATGCTGTATGTTCACCATCCATCCTGTACCCACCTCTCTACCCATCTGTCTTCCACCTTCTCTAGGGTGAGTGATATTGTTGTGCCCAGAGTACCACATCCCCACAGACCCCCAGGGAGCCGAATCTGATGCAAGAACAAAAGAGTTTCTATTATTCAAGCTCAAGCTCGGGCTCTAGGTTGCCTGAGGCAGCAGGTCGTGGAAAGAGCCCCAACAATAGGGCGAGTCAGTATTTATGAGGTTAGGGTATGAGGTCAGGATATGGGAACAATGGGGCGGCCCCTGATTGGTTGGGCCCTGTTTTTATACCTTATTAGGACTCCTGCAAGCTGATTGACTTTGGCCAGGGGAGTTGGCTGCTTGTGATTTTTACAGCTTATCCGGGAACTGAGCTGGGCTATGGTACTCAAAATTGCCGCCATTGGTTAAGATGGAGCCGCCCAGGCCCTGTGCCACGTGGTCTCTCAACATCAGAAATGCCCACTGTGTCTGAAGGGTGCCCATCCTTAGCCTCAGGGACTAGTAGGCAAATGAGTCCCCACCCTGACGAGCCTGGTCCCTCAGATCGTAATCTTCTGGCATCAAGGTGCTCACCGGGCCTACAGCTTAGAAAACAACTGGGGGCAGCGGCTTCCCCAGCACCCCAACACAGCAAGACCCTGCCGGGCCCTTGTTCTGGGCTTGCTTTAGCAGTGAGAACGGTGTGGGGAATTCTCCACCTCGCACTCACGCAAATGCCCATTCAGAGGAGACACTGAAACACACTGCCCCCAGAACCCACAGATGCCATGTGCAGTCCCCACAAATCCATCCCAAGAAACCTTTCCTAGCCCTCGCCTATCAATTGATTTTTTTTTTCCCCCCAGAATCAGTTCTGATTCTGCCATTTACTCTAGTCAGAATGTGTAGCTTCTAGGCCTACAACATCTGCATTCAGGCCCACAGTTTGGAAGGCTAGTGACTATTTGCTTTATGTTTAGTAATCAAAGGCTCGTTGCTGTGTTCTTCCCAAAACAAAGAATCAATTTGCCCCAAAGGTGAATTCAGATTTCCTCTCTTTTTTGCTAGATAAACTCTGCTTGCAGATTTCCAGTGGTTTTAAAAAGGTAACAGAATAAACAAAAACCAAAAACCTTGGGGCCCGGAGCTCTGCTGGCCTTTTCTCCTCACCTCTCTGCCTGCCCCACCTCTGTCCTCTCACAAGGACACTGTGGCTGCCAGGCTACTTGGGGAAAGTCCTTACCCACTGCCCTGCTGTTAACCCTTGGGAGCTGTTTGGCCCGACACTGGGCCCCAGCCTGTGTTCCCCTCTTTTCTGCCCTCTGGGGCGGAGGTGAAAGAGACTGATCCCTCCAGTCCCCTTAGCCCTTAAGTGGGCTCTGGCTGCTCTAGAAACAAATTGACACCAGGCAGATGAACAAGAGAAAAGCAGGTAAGTGCTGTTTATTTCACAGGCACATGGGGATCATGACGGGAAAGGGAAATCTTAAGATGGGGCCAAAGAACGAGGCTTTTATACTTTTTAGACAAACAACAATAAATGTGGGGAGAAATGACAGGATAAAGAAAATCTGGGTCAGCAAGAGTCCAGGGGGTCACTAGAAGATACATGAAGGGGGTACAACCGTTGGGGGGTAAGGGTCACCCGTTCAGTGTGTTCATCCTGGTCCAGTCTCTAGAGATCTGGGCTGTTTCTTTGCCCTGCAGAAGACAGGTCAGCTTGCCTTTTCTGAAACTAATTTCTCCAGTGTTTTCAACTCAAAATAATGAACATACCAAACCAGCACGTTTGGGGATGGCACGTCCTTTGCTCGTCCAATGGCATGTCATTTTGGTGTCCAAATGAACATCATTTAATAATCCTTGGTCTGCCCAAGGATTATTTAATAATCTAAGGCAGTGGTTTGCAACCCTGAGCCCCCTGGGGAATTTTTGCACTAGTGGGAGCCATTTTTGATTGTCGTGATTGGGGCTGGGGGGCTACTGATAATTAGAGGGTAAGACCATGGGTGTTACAAAACATCCCAAGGGATGCTGGACAGCGGACAGGATGCCGCTTCTCCAACCAGGCTTTATCCTACTCCCTGTTTCCGATCAATTCAGGGGCCCAGAAGTTTTATGTGACCTCTCAATTTTTGATTGATAGAGAGGAATATAAGTTCTGTCTGGTTGAAAAGATGATACCAAATGTTGTAGTGTATTACTCTATAGGATGTGTGTATTAGCCAGTTTTATTTTATTTTGTATTGCCCTAACCCTCAGATTCTAACAACTTTATTAAATTGCCTAAAAGTATCAAGTTCCTCAAATGCTCTTGGAACCATGTCACTGCTTCCTCTGTAACTGATGGATTGGGTTTCTTATCCTGAAGCTGGTTGGAGAATAATCTTTTACAGTACTCATTTCAATGCTGTGACAGTTATTGCCGTGTAACAAATAGCCCCAAATATAGTGGCTTAAAACAATATGCAGTTTCTGTGCATCAGGAATTCGAGCGTATAGTCATGTCATGTAGCAATGGAGATACATCCTGAGAAATGCATCATTAGGTGATTTCATCATTGTGTGAATGTCATAGTGTGTACTTATACACCCCTAGATGGTAGCGCCTACTACGCCCCGGTAGTAGTACCCAGCCCTATGGAGAGATCTACATGGCAAGGAATTGAGGGACCTAGTACCTACTGCTCCTAGGCTACAAACATTCACAGCAAGTTACTGTATTAAATACTGCAGGCAATTGTAACATGATGATAAACATTATATGTTTGTATGTCTAAACATAGAAAAAGTACAGTAAAATGCAGTATTCTGGCTCATTGGAGGTGCCATAGCATGTATTTGGTCCGTCATTGACCAAAATATTAATATGTGGCCCATGAGTGTACTTTTATTTTTATTTTTATTTTTTTTTTGAGAGAGAGTCTCATTATGTTACCCTCAGTAGAGCACCATGGCATCACAGCTCACAGCAACCTCAAACTCTTGCACTTAAGAGATTCTCTTGCTTCAGCCTCCCAAGTTGCTGGGGCTATAGGTGCCGGCCATAATGCCCAGCTATATTTTTGTTGCAGTTGTCATTGTTGTTTAGCTGGCCTGAGCTGTTCGAACCTGTCTACCTCGGGGCATGTGGCTGGTGCTGTAATCACTGTGCTACGGGCACCAAGCCTATATATTTTTTTTATTTTATTTATTTTGGAGACAGAGGTGTAATATGTTGCCCTAATATGTGCCTGGTACCTTAGCTGCTTGAGCTATAGGCACCGAGCCAAGCTTATATTTTTGGTAGAATGGTTTAGCTTGGACTGTCTCCTGATGTTACAATTGAGATGTCAGCCGGGGCTGCAGCCCTCTGAAGTAGGTTGGAGGATCTGTCCCACCCCATGTCTTGTGTATGTGGCCTGCAAGTCACTTCTTGCTGTTACCAGGAGGCCTCAATTCCTTGCCATACAGGTCTCTCCATAGGGCAGGCAGAGTGTCCTTGTAATAGGAAAGCAGTCTTCTCCTGCCTGTAGAAGTTTTAGGATCCAACTTTATCTTTTCCATTTGTGCCATTGCTGTCCTCTTCAATCTAAGCTGACACTATTTCTCCCAATACAGTTGTCTTAAAAAACATTGTCAGTGTCTTGGAAATCTCCCTCAAATGATAAAAAACGCTCCCTCACACATCTCTTGTATAAGCCCTTTTCTACCTGGGTTGTCTGCTGAGAAGGCCGAGGGACATTATCTGTTTTAGAAGTCCTATTTGAGCAGCACTCTGAGCCTCTGCCTCCATCTTTCCAAGATGAGAACAAAGGGTTTTAGAGTCTGTTGTGAACTGAATTGTGCCTCCTCCCAAATGCCATATGTTGAAGTCCTCAACCTGAAAATAATGTATTTGGAGACAGGACCGACTTCAAGGTTAAAGGAGGTCATCATAGCGGGACCTTGATCCCATAGGAATGGTGTCCTCATAAGAAGAGTAAGAGACACCAGCGATCTCAGCCTGTCCCCTGTGTGCAGAGAGGAGGCTTCTGTCTGCAAGGCAGGGGGAGAGGCCTCCCTGGAAACCAGTCCTGCTGGTGCCTTCATCTTGCACTTCCGGCCTCCAGAACTGTGAGAAAAAACCACCCAGGCTGTGGTCTTCGTTTTGGCAGCCCAGGCATGCTCTTGAATTCATCTTCAGGCCAGATTTTTCCTGACTGTGCCCTGTCCTTGTTTTTTCCTGGGAGCCCTTTGTTCATTTTAGTATCATTTGCCATTGGACAGATTGAGAATTTTCAAAACCAGGCAGGTGTGGCCCCCTTTGTTGGACAGTTCTTTGTTTAGCTAATGTCTTCTCATGTTTTGCTAGAAGCAGTGAAAAGAAATCGATGGTACCTTCAACACTCGACCTGGCCATCTCCCTAGCTGGATCCCCCAGGGTACAGGTGTGGTTTCCATTTCCATATTACCTCCAGCAACAGCATCGAGAAGCTTCCTGCCTCTCCCATGTAACTTTTCCTTTTTTTTCCTAAAGGCTTCCCCCAAATCATACTTTGAACAGTTTTTCAAGGGTCTTCAAGTTTGTGTGGATACTTTTTCCGAAGTTCTTCTAACTTCTGTTCTCTGCCAGGGCCCAGAGTCATGCCCACATTTTGGGGCTCTTATCATAGCAATATCCCAACTAAATCACCCCAAAACTGAGCTGCTTTAAGCAGCAATGAACATGTATGACCTTGTACAGTTTGACTCGGAGTCCCTAATCCCACAGCCTCCCCTGTCCCCTTCCCTTTGTCCCTGAGTGGTTTCGCCTCCCTCCCCAGCTGTGGCTCTGGCGTGTAGGACGTGCTCTGGAAACCTGGACCGACTCACAGATGGGCGCATGTCTGATCTTCATTGCATCCCTTCCCCACCCAGCTGCTGCTAGGATGGAAGCAGAAATCTCCATGTGTCAAGCTCTGCCTCCTTCCAGAAGCTTCCACAGTGCCTCCCTCTGCCTGCCCCCAGGTCCAGGCCTGACACACATTCTCTCCAGTCCTGAGGCAATGCATGTCCATGCTCTTGATTAGAAAGGTGCTTGTGCAGGGCTCAGTGAGTAGGGCACCAGCCCCATATACCGAGGGTGGCGGGTTCAAAGCCGCCCCGGCCAAACTGCAAAACAAAGAAATATCCGGGCATTGTGGCGGGCGCCTGTAGTCCTAGCTACTTGGGAGGCTGAGGCAAGAGAATTGCTCAAGCCCTGGAGTTGGAGGTTGCTGTGAGCTGTGTGATGCCATGGCACTCTACCGAGGACAATAAAGTGAGACTCACTCTCTCTCCAAAAAAAAAAAAAAAAGTGCTTGCGAATGAAAGCGGATGAGAAACACCTCTGCCCCCAGTGCAAACTCAACTCTAATCCTATTGCGAATAGGATTGCAATCCTTGGGGGGACACGGTCCTGGGGAGTGAGCTCCACAGGGACAGTCTGCATTTCAAGTGTCCTGTCGGGATCAGCAGGAGGAGTGAGTCGGATTAATTCTGCCTCACATCAAGGACCTTGTTGCCATTCTTTACAGCTCCCGCCTCCGGGTCTGCAGGGCGAAGCGTGTTTTTAAATCGAGGACAAAGCCTCGGTCCGAGCAGGCTGCGGGGACTGTGGGGTCTTTGTAGCCAGCTCTCAATAGAGAAACCGGCTTTCAAGGCCACACTTTCTCAGGGTAAAGCCTTCCCCGCAAGGACAGACAAGTGGTTCTCTTTGCCCCAAAGTGCTTTGTTCTATGACTGAATGTGAACTTGGTGCTGAGGGCCTGTGTCCACCTCCCCAGAGAGGGCTGGCCAGCCTCACTGTCCTCAGAGGGGTGTCCACAGGCCTGCGGGTCCTTCTGCAAGGCCACTATTTGCTTTGCCAGGAAACGGCATCGGTTTTGTGCTGCTGCGTGCTCTCCCCCTGCAGCCTCCTGGGAATTGTGCACTTTGCCCGGGGCTTCTGGAAGATGGAGCCTGATGGGCAGCCACCCCTGGACGTGCCGTCAGGCTGTGGTGGGCTGTGTCGCTGTCCCCTGGGTCCATTCGAAGGCAGCTTTCGTCCTTTATTTATTTGCGTACACATGCTTGGAGCCGGGCTGTTGGCTAAGGGTTTATGGCCTCTTAGAGTTTCAGAGCTTCTGTGCTTACCCGCTGCTTGCTGAACAGAAGTGCTGTTCGGGACACGGCTGGCTCACCTTCTGCAGGGTGATGGGTGAAGAGCGGAGTTCCCTATGTCTAGGAGAGCCCTGGTGCCACCAGCTCTCCAGGGTGGTCGTGAATTCACATGCTGGCAACCCTCCCACCGCGTCCCCTCTGTCCTGGCCCTGGCCAGCATGTTAGACTGCAGATGGGGATGTGGACACAGGCCTGCCGAGCAACTGTGATTAGGCAGCAGGGGGTGGTAGCCTGTCCGTGCTGCTCTAACACAGCACCATAGTGGGGGTAGCTTGCACATCATCGAAATGTATTTCTTAGGGTTCTGGAGGTTAAAAGTTTGAGATGAGGGTGCTAGCACGGCCAGGTTCTGGTGAGGGATGCCTAGCTCATAACTGGCCATCTCTGGCTCTGACCTGACACGGTGGGCGGGGAGAACTCCAGTCTCTTCAGCCGTATAGAAGGCACTAATCCTACTCCGAGGGCTCCACCCTCATGACCTAATCACCTCCCAAAGGCCCCACCTCCTAATACCATCACCTTGAGGGTTAGATTTTAACATATAAATTTGGGGGGCAGGAGACACAAACCTTCAGTGCACAGCACAGGTGGCTGTTGTCAATGTTATTAGTAAAAGTTGCTCAAGAATGTGTAGCCCTGCCATGGCCCAGTTCTGCCGATTGAGTTTTAAGGGACCTAAAGATACAAGGAGTGGCAGGGAGGTGGCACTTTAGCATCTGGGCAGGTCTAGCTCATGATGCTACGGCAGCCTCCGCCCTGCAGCCACAACCTGAAACACAGGCTCTTACCACCCTGCAACCTGCTGTCCAGGGTAGAGACCAAAGCTCACCACACTTGGGCACCTTGGCAAGAAGGAGGAAAAAGCACAGTGGTTGGGCTCAGCTGTCAACCCTGTCCCACCAGAGACTGGAAAAAGGAATTGTACCCAAGTGTCCTTCAAACAATCAGGGACTTAACTGCCCAGCCAATGCAGCGCAGCTAGATGTGGCCTGAGGTGTGGTGAGGATCCCTTAGTCTGTGTTCCCTGGGGGGCAGAGAGGGACAGTCCTGCCTCCTGCTTATTCTCTGTCTGTGCCTTACATCCTCACGAGAGCATTAAAATGAAAGTTCACCTCTTGTGCCCCTCATGGGTCAGAATGGGACATTAATTGAAGCGAAGAACATACTTTGCATTGGGTGCCAGTCCACATGCCTGGCTCCCCAAAGGGTGATGCCATGACTTCTTGATAACACCAAAGCCAACACAAGTCCCTCTGGTTTTGTTTCACCAAAGACATTACAGGCCCCCCAAATGAAACCCCCTGTTGATTTATCAGCTCTCAGCTCCAAATCTGTCCCTCCTACCTGTGATGCTGGAGCTGGGCCCTGTTAAGCTGTAGCGACGTCAGGCTCTGACTGCAGAGGGCAGTGCAGCGACCCCTCAAGGCAGCAGCTGGAGAACACACTTCTCTTCTGGTTTGTGGTGCTCTGTTTTTTTTTTTTTTTTTTTTTCAGGATAAGAGTCTAGTCTAGGTGCTCTCCAGCACATTTCCTGATCACTCTTCTTTGGCCTTGGTCCCTTTGGAGCGCTCTGGAGCTCAGCTTTGGGATGGGGGTGGGGGCCCCTTCCTCACTCTTAATCCCTAATCGTCCACTCCCTCAGCCAAGAGTAGCACCTGCCACCTTGGAATCTTTGTAGTAGACAGGGAACAAGGCTCTTATCAAGCACCAAATCTGGTGCCTTGGGCTGGGATTTCCTGGCCTCTAGAACTGTGAGAAATTTCTGTAGTTTACAAGCAACCTAGTTTATGGCATTTCATTTAGCAGCCTAAACAGACTAAGACATATACTCAAGCTCTTTCTTTGCTTCATGGTTGCATAACAGATGCTAAAGCTCCAGCCATCACATCTGAGGTGAAGAGAGAAAGAAGGGAGGTGGGGAGTAGAACCAGTTACATCTATTCCTTGAATGAGAAAAGCAAGTTTTCCCAGAAGGATTCTCTGCCAGCTCCCATTTAGGTATCATCAGCCCAAAGTAGGTCACGGCCACCCCTAGTTGCAAGAGAAGTTGGGAAAGCAAGGTAGAGAACTATCATATGATTCATTATCTGGCACTAGGAGAATGATGTCATGTAGGCAACTGAACAGGTGGCTTTCCTGAACTGAGAATCTCGCCTTCAGGCAGAGCGCAGGCATACATACCTCATTCTATTGCCCTTCATGTTATAGAACTTTGCAAATACTGCATTTTTTATAAATCAAAGGTTTGTGGCCACTTTGTTTTGAGCATGTGCTCATTCTTTTTAGCAATAAAGCATTTTTAAATTAAGGCGCGTACCTTTTATACATAATTGTTGCATACTCAGTAGACCTCAGTATAGTATAAACATGACTTTCATATGCACTGGGAAACCAAAACCATTTGTATGATTCGCTTTATTGCAATATCTGCTTTATTGTGATGGTCTGAAGCCAAAGCAGAGATATCTCCAAGGTATGCCTGTATTTTAGAGATTAGTTTATGATATCATCTGTTAGAGCAAACAGGGTCTTGTCACCAGCTGTCTTATGTAAACCAAATTACTTCTACAAGTGACATTATTAACATCCCGGCTGAGCCACCCCGTGGTTTGACCTTGGCTTGCCGGTTTGGAGGGAACTGCTGAATACTGTGTATTTACCAGCTGTTCTGTTCACGATGTTTGAGCATTTGGAACGAAAATAAAGCAGGTGGGTCTGAAGTTTTATGATGAAGTTGAAGGTATGAGGCGGGGAGTCCTCCTTCACAAAGAAAGTCCTTTCAGTACTGCTGAAGTCTGGGTTTGTGCGAAGGCCTTAGAGTGGAGGGAGGAGTGGTGGTTGCCCATGGTAACCAGTGTGAGCTCGTTCCTGATTGGCCAGATTCATGCTGAGGGCGGGAGATGCCCGGCTGCTGTGTGCCTAGGTGGGTTATTTTCCCTTTAATTATAGAAATGAAGAGAAAACAGAGTGGTGGATAAGAGCCAGGGTAGAGGGAGTTTTTGCTTTTCTCTGCTCATTATTAGCCAGGAAGGCTTTTATCACACGGCACGGTGGAAAGGAGAGCTAACACAGAGTGGTATTGCTCCTGAGATTTCTAGCACTTAAAAAGTTCCAGAAAGACTCTTCAACTGAAGCTAAAGTTTGGTAGCACTTTATAAGAGCTGGACATTTTAGTGTGATAACCTTACGTTGTTCTTATATAAATAAAAGCTTGGGTAAGATTAAAAGAATCTATGTTTATTTATTTTTTTTAAAGAACTATTAACCAGCTCTTTAAGTTTTCCAATTCTCTCTGCATCTCACGCTGGGCAGGTGATGTCCCTCGACACCACAGGCCACCAGCAGCCACAGTGTGCGTGGTAAGACCCAGCAGGAAACAGGTTCTCCCTCTAGGGTGTCCTTGGTGAATGAAGCCCTTTTTTGGTATAGAAGATGATGCATGAGCAGATTTGTGTGGCTCGGCCCAGCTTGCACCGGATTCTGATTTCTGCTTGTCTGATTTCGTCCTTGCTGGCTTGACCAAGCCTTTGAGTATTAGCTCCTTCGGCAGGAAGAGTTTAAGCCTTGCTCCCTGATAGCTGAGGACTCAGGCGCTTTGGTAGAGAGTTGGCAATTGGCTGTACCGTGAAGCACCACCCTTGTCATGGACGAGAGTTGGTGGAAAATGGAACTGAAGAAAATTCAGCCAGTTCTGCGGAGCCCGCAGAACTAGAGCAATGTGGAAATAGAGGGGCCGAAGGTGGCAGTTTGTAAAAATGGCTGTGGGGGGATGGAAAGAAGAAAGAATGGATCCTGTCTTCTCTGACAGGAAGGCTTACACCCCTCTTTCTGCAAGGGCAGGAACACGACTCATTGAGGTGTTTGCGACAGAATGAGAAGCTGATCCTTGCAGCTGGTCAGTGGGGTTTGTTCAAGGTTCTAGAATGCCATTTTATATATCTGCTTTGGTGAGGTGTCTGTGGAGCTCTTTGGCCTATTTCTTAGTCAGGTTGCTTTCTTATTATTGAGTTTTGAGAGTTCTTTGTATGTTTGGGTAATAGTCCTTTATCAGATGTGTCATTTGCAAATATGTTTTCCCTACCTGTGGCCCGTCTTGTCTGTTCATTCCCTTGATGATGTCCTTTGCAGAGAAGAAACTTTTCATTTTAAAGAAATCTATTCTTTCATGAACTGTGCCTTTAGTACTGTATCTAAAAAGGCATTGTCAAATTCAGGGTCATCGATTTGTTTTCTATGTTATCTTCCAGGAGCTTTATAGTTTTGGGTTTCATATGTGGGTCTGTGATCCATGATGAGTTAGTTTTTGTGAAGGGCGTAAGGTAAATAAATCCTTCCCTAGCTTTATTTTTTCATTTTGGCATGTGGGCTGTCTACTCGTTCCAGCACCATTTACTGAGATTCTTTGCTCGAGTACCATGTCTTTGCTCCTTTGTCAAAGATGAGTTGACCGTATTGATGTAGGTGTATTTCTGGGATCTCTATTCTGTTCCATTGATCCATTTGCCTGTTATTTTGCCAACACTACTCTTTCTTGATTACTGTAGCTTTCTGGTAAGTCTGAAAGTCTGGCAGTGTTAGTCCCCCAATTTTGTCTCTCTCCTTCAATTTTGCATTGGCTATTCTGGCTCTTTTCCTTTCCCTATAGTCCTTAGAGTCAGTTTGTTAATATCCACAAAATAAATTGGTGGGGTTTTGATTTGAGATTGCATTGAATCTATATACCAAGTTGGGAAGAATTGACAGCTGGACAGATACGGAGTCTTCCTATCCATTTATCCCTCTGGTTTATTTATTTATTTATTTATTTATTTATTTATTTATTTATTTATTTATTGAGACTGAGTCTTATTATGTTGCCCTCAGTAGAGTGTCAAGGTATCACAGCTCACAGCAAACTCAAACTCTTGGACTCAAGAGATTGTCTTGCCTCAGCCTCTCATGTAGCTGGGACTACACCTGCCACAATGCCCAGCTATTTTTTTGTTGAATTTGGCATTGTTGTTTAGCAGACCAGGGCTGGGTTCAAACTCAACAGCCCTGATGTATGTGGGCAGTGCCCTCACCACTGAGCTACAGGCACTGAGCCTATTCATTTAGTTTTTCTCTGATTTTTTTCATCAGAGTTTTGTAGTTTTCCCCATCTAGATCTTGCACATATTTAATTAGATTCAAATCTAAGTATTTCATTCTGGGGAGTGCTAATGTAAATGACATTGTGTTTTTAATTTCAAATTCCACTTGTTCATTGTTGGCATATAGGAAAGCAGTTGACTTTTGTATAATCATCTTGTATTATGTAACTTTGCTATAATCTCTTATTAGTTCCAGTTTTTCTGTGTTTTCTTTCAGATTTCTACATAGATATTATCTGCCAAAAAAAGACAATTTTATTTCTTCATTCCCTATTTGTATGCCTTTTATTTCCTTTTCTTGTCTTATTGCATTAACTAGGATTTTCAGTGCAGTGTTGAAATGAGAAATAGTGTGAAAGCTTGATGCCAGTGTGATGTTAGCTATAGATTTGTTTTCTTTTATCATGTTGAGGAAGTTCTTTATTTCTAGTTCATTAAGAGTTTCTAATCATGAATGAAAGCTGAACTTTTTCTATTTCTAGTTCATTGAGTGTTTTTAATCGTGAATGAAAGCTGAACTTTGTCCTAAGGTGTTTCTTCATCTATTGATGTCAGGTGATATTTTTCTTCTTTAGCTCAGTGATGGGACAGATTACATTAATTGATGTTCAAATGTTGAACCAGTCTTTCATAACTGGGATAAATTTTACTTGATGGTGTATAATTCTTTTTATACATTGTTGAATTAAATTCTCTAATATTTTATTGAGAATTTTTATATCTCAGTTCAAGAAAGATACTGTTCTGTAGTTTTTTTCTTATAATGTCCTTTTTTTTTTTTTTGTATTGGGGCAACACTGGCCTCAGAGAATGAGATAGTAAGTATTACCTCTGCTTTTATCTCTTAAATGAGATTGCAAAGAATTTATGTAATTTCTTCCTTAAATGTTAAGTATAATACCAGCGAGCCCATCTGGGCCTGTGCTTTTAATTTTGCTTATAAATTATTGATTGAATTTCTTTGAGATGGACCTAGTCAGTTTGTCTATTTCTTCCTGTTCAAGTTTTGACAGGTTGTATCTTTCGAAGAATTGTCCCATTTAATCTAGGATATCAAAGTTGTGGGCATAGAGTTGTTCATAGCATTCCTGGACTATCTTAATATTTATTTTTTTAGAGATAGCATCTTACTTTGTCACCCTTGGTAGAGTGCCATGGTTTCACAACTCACAGCAACCTCCAACTCCTAGAATTGGGCGATTCTCTTGCCTCAGGTTCCCGAGTGGCTAGGACTACAGGTGCCTGCCACAGTGCCCGGCTATTTTTTTGTTGCAGTTTGGCTGGGGCAGGGTTTGAACCTATCACCCTCGGTATATGGGGCCTGCACCCTACTCACTGAGCCACAGGTGCCACCTGGATTATCTTTTTATTGTCCGTGGGATCTATAGTGGTGACACCTCTTTAATATCTGAAATTGGTAATTTTTGTCCTTTTTCTTTGTTTCTTAAGTAGGCTGGTTAGAGGCTTTTGATTTTATTTATCTTTTCAAAGAACTAGATTTTAGTTTTATTGAATTTTTTTTTCCCTCTGCTGATTTTCTCCTCCCTCATACTTTTTTTCCCAAGGGTAGAAGCTTAGATGATTAGTTTTAGATCTTTCTTATTTTGTAGTATGTATATTCAATGCTATAATTTCCCTCCAAGTGATACTTTTACTGTAGTTCACAAATTTTGATAAATTATATCTTCATTTTCATTTGGATCAATTTTTATTTTATTTATTTATTTATTTATTTTTTTATTTTTTTGAGACAGAGCCTCAAGCTGTCACCCTGGATAGAGTGCCGTGGCATCACAGCTCACAGCAACCTCCAATTCCTGGGCTCAAGCGAGTCTCCTGCCTCTGCCTCCCAAGTAGCTGGGACTACAGGCGCCCGCCACAA